>JADDON010000159.1:0-45204 GCA_017140175.1 Fusarium staphyleae
CGGGGGGGGGGGAGGGGGGGGGGGCGCATGTCATGATCGTGTAAGGCTGTCATCACATCACTAGCCACAGTTTGGTGATGCCGTAGAGCTCGCGCCTCAGGGGATGGATGATCAACGGGCACGCAATTCCATCATGGCAACCCTTCTAACGGGACCCTTCAGCTCGCCAAGGGTGGTTTACAACGGCCCAGGGGTCTGGACCATGTGGCAGGTGTGGTTCATCTCCATCGCTCTCTCGCCACGCGCAGATAACATCATGAGCCACAGGAGGGGGACCCCGTCTGTGGCGATATGCGCGAGGACCAAAAACAGCTAGGTTTGATGCCAGACGGTGACTGGCTCCATCCAGCCTCTGATGGTGAAGGACTTTTGAGGCTTTATCGGGGGGGCGTGTGTTGTGGCCAGTGAGGGGAGATCGGCAAGTCTCGAGCCACAAGTCACTCTCCATCGCTCCCAAACTAGAAACGTTGGGCCGTTCGTTGGATGTCGTTTATCACCGCCCGGGGAGGGGCTGATGGCCAGCTAGTCTGGGGATCATCGGCTCTTCAAGGTCCCGGGCGCGGAGCTGGGGCGTGGTTTTGAGAGAACCGTTTGATGGTGGCTCTTAAGCCTCTTACCGATCCATCAGCGAGAGGAGAAGGATTGGGCTCGAACGTGTCAAAGAGCGCGCTATCACTTGGCATTCATCCATTGGCAAACAGATGTGTAACTACGGAGTACTTACTATGTAACTACTGTAGATACTGGCTCGAAAAGTATCTGTCTGGGGCTTGAGCTTTTTTCTTTTTTGGCTGTCTGGTTTTACCGTGCAGGGCATATCGCAGTCTGCATCAACCGCCCAATGGTATTTGACAATTCGACCAGTATGCTTCCTGTTATGGCAATCTGGAGGCATTCAGCCACAGCAACGTCACCATGGTGCGCGGTAGACATCTTTGCTGAGGCTGGTGATAATTAGAACACCCCCTCGATCGAACTTTGTCGATGTTCCAGAACCGCAAGAGGCTTGTTGTTTCGTGAGGCGGTGCGGGGTCTGTCTAGATCAAAGAGGCCCGGCGTGGACATATCGCGACGAACGGAGAGAGATGATCTGCGCGCGGTAGTAGGGCAAAGAAAGGGCTGACGTTGTCGATCTTTCTGTCTCGACTTTGAGCATTGACGCCGGGCTTCGATAAGCGACATAGGTATCCTGTACGGAGTACGGAGTACATGCAGAGGTTTCGTGCCATTGCTGATCTCATGACACCCGTGTAAGGCCTCCCATCACCAACTCGACGAGACTGTACTGTACGAATATCATGTTCGATAATGCCATATGCACTAGTTAGGTGGTACCACTGATACGGGACGAAACAGAGCTTCCATGCCCCCCCGGCTTCATAAACCCCCGCGACAAGGACACGCCTGCATTCAACTCGGTCGTCCCATCTTCGACAGGGTCTAGGGTAGTAACAGTGGTGTTTTGTGATGGATCGAGATCATAAACATGGTAATTAAGTAGTAATAAAAAAGAAAAAAAGCATCCGCATTCCGTGGATCGTGGAGCTTCATGCACGACCTAGCAGCACGGGAACTTGTCTGTCCGAGCCATGTGAAACGAAACAATTTGCAAGCTGATGCTCGAAAACCGCTCACGGGGTGAAGGAGCTATACGGATATGTTCATCCACAGACCACGGCCGATATATTGTATAATACATGGGCGCACTAACTACTCGGTACTTGCCTGAACGTACTGCACACATGTAATTCCCTGCAGCCCTCTAAGGCTCCGGAAACTGTCCCAAAAAGAAGGCAGTGCTATTTCATCAGCAAAAGCAAAAGAAGATGCTCCTTCGCAAGAGTTCTGTCTGTGTATCACGTGCCTCGTACTGGAATCGAACCAGTGATCTCATCATTACTAGTGATGCGCTTTACCACTAAGCCAACGAGGCTTCTCGTGAAGTTGTTGGAATACAAGGGCGACATGAAGACTATGTTCTTATAGTACAAAATCAAGTTGAAACGATATCGTGAAGCACACTTAGACATACTATACTATATGCTATTATTATAGGCTTTGTTAAGCACTATACTGAGGTGTTCCCCTTACTCAATCATGAGCTGGGCGTATTGTACCTGGGTGGATATAGTCCTATGAGGGTGAAGGCCCATCTAGGCCAAGAGGACCATAGACCGCTTGCACGAAATAATGAGTAAGACTGGTAGGCACTAGATTATGCTGTGTTTGTTCAGCGAAGTAACTATATGTATCCATATCCGAAATTCGGATTAACGGCAGGGTGCAGGATGACAATCGCTCTTCTGGAGTACACTTCACATGCTGGCAGTCTGTATGGCAAACTTGTATAAAACCACCGAGAAGACTCCTCTTACCGAAGAACTACCACTGCAGAGAACCTCCCTAGTGGTATAGATACATGCTCTATGCCATGTAGCTCACCCGTGGTCGCTTATGAGCTACAGTGTTCCGAATTCAAGGTTGACCGGTGATTTGTTATGCTAAACAATACACTAGCTGAGAATTACACCCGGAAGAAGCAGAATTATATACTAGACTGTATATATATATAAATGGCTATTGAGAGATGAACACCATCTGGGGCTGCTATATGGTTTCTCGAAGACACAGCCTCCGCAGGATGCTTTGACTAGGCCCAATGGCCTATATTCGGCTCCTATTGCGGAACTTGATTATTGACGAGACATATATAGACCCGGTCTATCCTTTCCGGGTCGCTATTCTATTCATCGGGACGACATGGTCACTTTGTCGTTGGCCATTGTCTAGGAGTATAGCTTGAAGCTTTATTTGATAGGGTAACTCTGAGACGTCAACTTCAGTATCTTGAGATGGCTATAACTGGCGAGACAAACGAATATTGCGAATAAACCTCTACTAGATTTGCACATAACTGTGCAACTAGCTAAACATCACTCGGGTGCCGTGTTATGTGATGCTGGCTAGGAGACCTGCTACGATCTGGTTAGTACACCTGGTAACAGGCATAACAGGCATTACACCGTCCACCATGGGACTCCTTCAACGTTATCGTCCCCATCTCAATGGTTCATCTACCGAAATACGCGGGATTAGCACGGTCAGCGGCGCGAAATACCCCATCAGCAACAAGCGCGGAAAAAAGACAGTGCCCGATATCACCACAATTCATGTCCAGTCTCTCGCCTCACATCAGCCACCGACGTTTTGCAAATTCTTCCAACGACAGATATCTTGGACTGCTGTTCGTTCATTCTCCCCGCCTGTGGAATAGCTGTACCATATAACAATGTCGGAGCTCGCAAACATCAGGGTCCACCGCAAAGGTACGCGCCTGTTCCAGTCCCGGGGGGGCTCGGAGTTGACTGAGATAACCTAGGTGATGTCGAAGCCTACCAGCGCGGTCTGGACATGGCTGTGCCGGCCTTTCGGAACGACCCCCTCTTCGCGTGGATCTTTGTCGAGGACGCAGACGATGATAGACGCCAGGAGCGTCTTCGCGTGTTTCTGAAGCCCGTCATCAAGTCTGCCCCTGTCTGCGGCGGATACATACTCGATGCGAGCGCCTGGGGGTCCATGATGGTCGTCTCGGAGCCGGGACAAGAGTACGACGGAGCGTGGACTGTGTTGATGAGCGGCGGCATTCCTGCGACCTTGTCTGGGGGGCTGAAGCCGACGGTTGTGAGTCTTGTCCCTCGAGGAAACAAACGTCACGAGATAGACGAGAAGCACAAGCTCACATGAAGCACAGCGCCTTCTCATTCAATACCTCAAGGCCGTCGACAAGACCAAGCTCAAAGTCCTCCCCAGGTCACGCATACGGGATTGCTTCTACGTCCTCCTCACCGCGACAGAGGCCTCGCGCCGCAAGCAGGGCCTCCTGAGCGCGCTGACGGAGCACGTCCTCGCCGACGCGCGCAGAGTGGGAAAGCCTGTGTGGCTGGAGGCGACGTCGCGGTACTCGATGAAGCAGTTTGCGAGAAAGGGCTTCGAGCTGGTGGACGATATCAGGATGGGCGAGGGCAAGGTGGACGCCAAGGGGAAGAGGGAGGTCGGCGGTGAGGGGGTCTTGATTGCGTGTATGATCTGGTGGCCCGAGGGTGTCAAGGAGACGTTTGGGGGCCGGGAGGTGAGTGATGCTTGTTGCTAACTACCCAACTACTGTTAAGTACCTAACTATATCTATGCTCTGTTCTTGTGAGTAGAAGGCTTGAGACAGAAGAAAACAAGAGTCGCAGAGGATTACGCTGCAATCATCCGGTAGTACCTAACGTAGTATCATTCTTAGGTACCTAGGATGGACTAACGTCAACTACGGAGTACCTCTGTCGGGTTTGCATATCGTGACAGGTTCTTGTCACGCCTTAACGTTGAGTTATGCATCAACATGCCGCCGAAAGCGGACTTGGGCATCAAAACGCCCCTATTTCCGCTATCTCTGGACCCCTGTGGGTACCAAAATAAATGGCCGTCCTACCGTCCTACCGTCGTCCATCACAGCCAAAATTCAGGTTAGGCCGGCCATTTATGTATTTGGTACCCACTTGGCGTTGAATCTGTTATTCCCACGTCCGATGTTATGTTATATCCGCTCGAGCGATGAACCGCTACTATGTCGACATCAGCTCCTGATTATCAATCCTCCAGTTTCTTCATAATTAATTAGGAGCCTGCTATCGTCGCAAGCTTGACCCGTCGTCCGCGGACAAAGACTCTTCGGGAGCATGAAAGACGATCCCCTCGTGAGTTCTGCCATCCGTCGAGTAAGAGTCAGTCAGCCACAGTGAAGAGAATCATCATGACGGGTCACGTGGAAGAGACATCGCCAGACATGGGCGCCGAGACGTCCTCGTCATCTTCAGTAGCTGCCTCTCCCGTCCTGGAACCCATCAAGACGGCCGACACACGCCGGAGCCGCCCGCACAGCGCTAGAGCACACCCTCCGCACGACCCAGACGTGCTGGTTGCCCTGGAACATGCCCTGACCCCGGATCTCGAGACCGAGGCCGAGCGAGAGGCCCGTGATCCCATCACCTACACGCGAACCGGCACCAGCGTCGCCAGCGCCGCCTCCAGGCCGCCAGACTTTGAGGTCTACTTTGAGGACGGCGACCCGGAGAACCCAAGGAACTGGTCAAAGCTGTACCGCGCCTGGATTATCGTCGCCGTCTCGTATGCCACCTGGGTCGTGGTACTGTACAGTACGTGCTATACAGCCTCGATACCCGGCCTGGCCGAGGAGTACGGCTCCTCAACCACCGTCACAACTCTGGGACTGACGACCTATCTGCTTGGTCTTGCTGCGGGGAGCCTGATCGTGGCACCGTTGAGCGAGCTCTATGGCCGCCAGAAGGTCTACCTGGTCTGCTTGTCTGTCTGGGCCCTGCTCATTCTGCCTTGTGCTCTGGCGACTTCGCTGACAGAAATCATTGTCGTGAGATTCTTTGGGTGAGTCACCTTTCTAGATCATAATACTAGCCCTGACTAATCCGTCCGACATCAACACAGCGCTCTCTTCGGGGCCGCCATGATCTCCAACAGCCCTGGAACCATCGTCGATATCTCGGACCCAGAGTATCTCGCTGCTGCCATGTCCATGTGGTCCATTGCGCCTCTCAACGGGCCGTCTACTGGCCCCATCATCGGAGGCTTCGTGTTCCAGCACCTGGGCTGGCGGTGGAACAACTGGATCGTCTTGATCCTCGGCGGCGCCGGAGTGCTGATGATGGCGACTGTCAAGGAGACGTACCACCCTGCCATACTGAAGGCGAAAGCTGCGCGCCTTCGCAAGGAGAACGACGATCCCCGCTGGTGGTGCCAGTACGACCAGAGACTGTCTACCTGGCATCTGATCAAGGTCAACCTGAGCAGGCCCTTCAAGCTGGTCGCAACCGAGCCTATCCTGTGGTTCATGGACATTTGGTGAGTGAAAGAGGGAGGACAGGCTCATCAGCGGCCACGCAGAGCTAACCGATCTGTAGGATCTCGCTGATTTACGCCATCCTGTATCTCTGCTTCGTGGCGTATCCCATCGTCTTTGCCCAGCATCGAGGCTGGAATGCTGGAATGTCGGGTTTGGCCTTTGTCGGCATCGGCGTGGGCACCATGTTCGCCATCTTTGCAGAGCCTCTGCTCCGTCGCTTGATCAACTCCCAGCCTAGAGATCCGGAAACTGGTCGGCCTCAGCCCGAGGCCACGGCGCTGGTCATGGCCATCGGCGCCGTCCTGACACCCTTCGGCCAGCTCGTCTTCTCATGGACATGCCTACCAAACAGCATCCACTGGGCCATCCCCATCGCTTTCGGTATCCCCTTTGGCGCGGGCAACACGCTCTGCTTCATCTACGGCTCCAATTACCTGGCTGGTGCATACTCGATATATGCCGCCAGTGCCCTCGCCGGCAATGCCGTCATCCGGAGTATCGCAGGCGGCGTCTTGCCCTTGGCTGGACCCAAGATGTACGCGGCCATGACTCCCCAGTGGGCCGGCACGCTTCTGGGTCTTCTCGAAGTCGCCATGATCCCCATCCCGTTTGTCTTCTGGCGGTACGGATCCAAGATCAGGGCAAAGAGTCCGGCCATCAGAGCCTTGAGGGAGGACCAGGACCGCCTCGACGCCAAGAGGGCCAAGTACCAGAGGAAGCAGCAGCGGGAGGCAGAGAGAGAAAAGAGGAGCGAGGGAATGATGGAGGAGATGCCGAATAAGGTGTAGAGGATGAAGCTGCTGAGATAAAGGGATCATGGCCAGTCGGACATGGGCGCAGGAAAACTTGGCCGGCTGGGCAGGATCTGCTAAAGTCTAAAGACAACAAAAGTATAATAAAGATTTCATGCACGAGTCCGTGTTATCCATCCGACTCAGAGCTGTACAGAAACATTCAAAACAACATGAAACATCACCATGATGCAAAAAAAGAATCGCTCAATCCCGGATTAGAGGGATGTATAGGAATAGCCCGATGCGGGGGTCGAACCCGCAACCTTGAGATTTTGAGATTTCGTGTACTCTTAAGAGTCTCACGCTCTACCGATTGAGCTAACCGGGCCTCGATTTGAGGCTGTTGTTGAAGGCGTAGATTTTATTTGGTACTATATTCCAAGATAAAGAATGGCGCTATATTGCGGCTCCAACCCGACGATCAGGCAGACGATGATGGGGTTGTTGAAATAATACAATGAGGGTATTGTACTAGCACCTATGTCTTACCCTTGTTGGTGGATGGCCTCTTTGAGCCATTGGATACTAAATGTTGGCGACACGTACTTGTACTTCTTCCACCTGCGGGCAGTGATAAGAGATTCGTCAAGGGATGGTATATTGTTAGTAAATGGTGAATGAAGGAGGGCGGTATAGCATCCAAGATAGTCATGTAGTAGCTGCCTCAACACAATCACTCGCTGGGCTGCCGTGAAGATATTGCATATCCCGTCAGCGTGGCTAAAATGAATACTTGGGGATGTACATCACCTATTACACGCTCACTGCCTAACGTTAGTACTATACTTGTCTCACCTCTTTAGGAGCTTGACTACAGTATTAATTGCGTACCACGGCTAAACACCATACAGAATGATACAGTTGCCACCTGAATGAACTGAGCTATGCATACATACACACACTTCACCACCAAATATGAAAAAGACGGGAACAAGACGCAAAAAAAAAGAAGGGGGGACCTGTAGTTGCACATAAGCTGTTGATTACTTGGTTTTTTTCTATCCATGTCCGACTTTGGCGCGCCGGCCAAGACCTTACATAACGGAGTGACTTTTGAGGAGATATGATAGACCGCTACCATAAGCACAAACACGCTGTAGAGTTGTCCAACAAAGTACTTCCCAAGATCCAAAGAGTCCCTCGGAAATCTCGTCAACACCCCTTGTACCCATTCTCCAGCTGCTATACGTTTTACGCACAAAGAGAAGCGCCCGATTCAACTTCCCATTTCTTCGTCCTCGCGTGGCATCTAGTTCTCGTTCTCCAGCTGATCCAGCTCCTTGAGCACGGACGACTTGGTGTGGATCTTCTTCAGCTGGGTATCCTCTAGCTTCTCGCCTCCAGCCAAACGCATCTCAAGGTCCTCAATGGCGCGGACCTTCTTCTGGAGACTGCGGATCTTCTTAGCGTTCGGGTTCTGAGAAGCGTCGTTGCCGGGAGCCTCAGCGGCCGGAGCAGGCTGCTGATCCGCGTGATGGCCATTTCTGTTTCCACGGTGTGTGTTGCTGCGGCTGCGAGCCTGGTTGTTCCGAGACTGGCTTCGATGGTTACTGTGGCCGCGTCGCTCGGGGCTACGGCCCTCGTTGCCTGAGCCAGCGCCAAAGTCACGGGAGGGAGGTGCCAGGCTAGCTCCGCCGTTAGGCTCGCCTTGGGGTCGTCCCTCTCCCTGATTGGGCTTTTTGTTACGCTTCTTCTTGTTCTTTGACCGGGACGAGTTCTCATCGCCCACGGGCTCAGCACCGGGAACAGTCTTTGTAGCTCCGTTCGTAGGTTCAGCCAAGTCGGCTCCGGGCACAGCACGGCGCGGACGGCCAAAGCCATTGGGGCCGATGTTGGCAATACCGTTGCTGACAATGTGGGCAGCACCACCCTCATCCTCACGCTTGAAGTGAAGGGGCGTGGCCAGACCACGTGCTCCAGGGGGGCGGTAAGCACCAGCGGGCTTACTGGGAGTCTTGACCGTGCCCAGGTACGCAGTGGCAGAGGTGTGAGGAGTTGGGACGGGAGTGAGCGGATCCCCGGCGGCAATGTTTTCGGGAGCCTGGGGTCTCCAGACAACATGGTACAGCTCGACCATGTCCTCATTGTACATGATACTGCCGCTAACATGCCACAGCTTGATGCCGTTGTCCACGCGCAGCCGGGGCGAGGTCGTGGCCGTCATGAGGTAACGGCTGTCGGGGCTCCACTCGCAGACACTAGGGTTACCGCTCTCGATGGTTGTAATTTTGCGGAAGTCCTTTTCGAGATCGTACACGTCGATCTGACCGGCAAGGTTGCCGAAACCGGCGACCAGAACAAAGCGGCCGGTAGGAGAGAAGGTGATGGTATTCCGGGGACTGAGCGGGAATGAGTGTGTCGCAACGGCTCGGTGGTTGAAGATGGTGGCCTTAGCCGGCATGTAGCCATACACCACACCAAACTCTTTCGAATTTGGCGACCACGAGACGTCGTGGATAGGGCCGTCTTTATCCAGGGTCACGCGGGCATCGAAGGCGCCCGTGGTGCTGAGCAAATACAACGTAGTCTCGCCGTAATAGCTCTTGCCAGAGCGATCGACGTCAGTCTGCGCAAGCACCAGGATGCTGGAGCCGTGCTTGTTCCACTTCAGCTGAACCTTGTCGCCCTTGAAGAAGGTCTTCTGGGAGATGGGGTTGGTGAAAAGGGGGACGTTGAAGACCTTGACGGCAGCGGGTTGACCCTGTGACATGTTAGCGATATATAACATCAGGATGTGTTGTGGGTGCTTGACTCACCTTGCGCTCAGGAACAAAGACGGCAACAGCGTGATTCTGGCTACCGGGAGCGAGGGCGAAGTTGGCAGCGCCCTCGACTCGCAGCTTGTTCCAGACTTTGATGAGATCGTGGCTCTCAAAGAACTGAACCTCGTTGGTGACGAGGCGAGCGCAGTACTTTTCGTCGGCCGTATACTGGAGGTTCCAGCCTCCCTGTTGCTTCTGAACAAAGCGTCCAAGCGGCTCCTTGTCAGCAGCGGCAACGCCATCTTCTACGACGCGCCAGACCTTGAGATTCTTGGTGGCATCGCCGTTCTCGTCCTTGGCGGGGCGCTCCCAGGTAATGACAAATGTGCCACGGGGGGAGAAACCGAGCTCGTAGACGTTGGTGATGGGCAGGGACAAGACCTGCTGGCCGGTAGAGGCATCGACGACGGAGACGGCGTCAGGAGAGGCCCAGCCAAAGTAGCGGCCACAGGGAGAGTAGGCACAGCACCGGAGGTTGCCCTCGGGCTTGGTGAACCCAGCGAGAGGCTCGTAGACAGGCGCGGCGTCAAAGACACCGATGGTCTTCTGGGTTCGATAGGCAAACTGCAGCGGAGACGCCATGGCTAGTGAAAGTCACAGGGTCTCGTGTCTTGCGGGTTCTTGGGGCCGGTGTTCAAAATGTTCTCAGAGGTCGTTGCTCGACACTCTCTCGTGGGCGGGCAGGTGTTGATCGCGATCGCGGGGCAAAGCTCTAGGCTCGAGTTGCTAGTCTAGTGGGTTGGGCGAGCAGCGTGGAGAGGAAAGCTAAAGAAGCGGTTTTGTGACTGCGCAGTAAAGAGCAGACCCAAGACCTTCTTGATGATCTAGAGTGCGATTCCGTCAAGGGTAGAGCGGAATGCGTGCGAATGACTGCTGTCGGCGGCGGTGATTGAAGGCGTCGCGGAGCAACAAACAAAGGGTGGCGGGGAGGCAGCGGGTGCGTCACGAGCAAAAGGATGCGATTTGAGGTGCGATGCGATGCGATGCCTGAACCTGCAAAGGGAGGGGAAAAAGACAACGAGAACAGATTTGATGCCGGAGTAGAGTTGGAAGAAGACGGCAAGTCACCCAGAGAAGGGGAGGGAGGAATTGGCGCGGCAGGGCCGTGATGTTGTGGGCTGGAGAAACAAGAAGAAGAGAAAGAGGGCGGCGTGGCCACCAGCGAAGGATGTTTTTTTTGTTTCTTTTCCCCCCTCTGACGGGCGGGACGCAAGCCACACACAACCAGCCTCACCTCTCCACTGCAGTTGAAAGCACTTTAGGGGGTCCTTACAGGGCATCTGCCCCGGACTCGGCTTCTCAAAGGATGCATCATAGCCAATCAATGGAGGTCTTTAGACCGAGAGCAGTTGATGCCTGATCCTGGATTGCAATGGCTGCCCGGGGTGCTTTCAAGCCACACAGGGATACATAGTAACCAAGCTTCTCTTGGTTAGGTACGGAGTAACTATTGTCTCTTGAATCCCCTGCCTTATCGAAACACACGAGACGCATTACTGTATAGAACATTCTCTTTTGAAAGTCCATGTGAGCTCTTACCCGTTCATTAGGACTGGGCGCCATCAAGTCACTTGATTTCTTGCCTTGCTTCCATCTCACATATTCGCGAGCAAGGTGTCAGTGCTTACTGCAGGGTGGCTGACGATGAAGCCGCGATGGCATTAAAACCAGCTATAAAAGCTACCTCGATGATATCATTGGGAGTCCTTTGGTCATTCAGATGAGCCTTCCCGAATGAAGTCGAACGCCAATTATCTAATGGTGTTTTTCGCCCCGCGATACTGTAACGTCACGACGAAGATTGTTGTTTGGAGGGACGTACTGGTTGTTGTCATTTGCTTCTCTCTTCGTGTCGTTACTACGTGGCACCAGTGGAATATCTGACCCTTGACGAGCATGTAGCCCTCAGGCCACTAATGATACTCCATCACCCAACCTAATAAATGGGCTCAAGAGACTACTCAAAGATGATCTCATTGCGTGGCTTGCCTGGTATATCACAGAGACTTCGACGCTTGGAAAGGGGGGCTCAAAATCCTATATCTCTGGTGGAAGGGAGTAATCCACCAGACCACCCCAGCATAGCTTAGGTCGTGATATAGTGACCATGTCAACATAATCACACGTGCCCGCTTACCTCCCCTTGAACTTTTCCCTCCATCCACCCTTTTCAAACAACCACAGGGCTTCAGTCGAGTATGCACGGCTGCCCCTATGGCCGCCATCGCCCATGGCAGCCTCTGTCAAGGTCTGTAGGACCCGCCCCTTCTTAACCGCAGCCCAAATTCCCATCGCAATGGGGTCATCCGCAGTCTTCCCCCACTCGCCATGTCCAAGGCGATAGAGTATCCTTCCAAGCGTCTGAAACGCCATGCACCGTTGTGCCGGAAACGCGCTCCTGGCGAGATGTGCCAGTTCCGCGATAGTGTAGCCTGCAGCCTCGGGTGCCTCGCCATGGTGATGCAAGCCCTTGGACGAAGGGATGGCTCGACTGACTCGCGGAGAGAGGAAGCGGCCCATAAAGTCGAACCGTAAAGCCGATACCGCGATCTCCGGGTGTGGGTAGTAGGATGAGTCTTGGTCTGCCGGGCTGCCCTCAGTGGGGACGGGAGCCATCCACGCAAGCTTACTTGGATCAGCAGGTAGGTCGGGAAAGTACTTTTCATGCAGAGCAGTCATGAAATTTGGATCAGAAGGATCGAGGTCCGGAAGAGTTGGAGCAACAGGAAAGTGAAACGACGCGGGCTGGTCGGTGATTGGGAAGAGGTCGGGAGGTATCTGGGCTGGGGCTTGGTCCTCGTTGTAATCATCTGCAATATTTTTGGTTGAAGTGGCCGGTAGTTTGGAGCGAGCTGATTCTGAAGAGGACTCTTTGGGAGCGGGTTTCCCTTGTGAAGAAGCTGCTGGTGTGCTTGTTGGCAGCGCGGTTTTGGTCGTGTCCTCGATCTTGATCTCCGGGGGAGCAGAAGCCTGGGCAAGTTCGGACGGCGGGGGATCAAAAGGCGACGGGCCAGATGACTCTTCGATGTTGGCTCGCTGCAACAGCTTTTGGATGAGATCGGGGTTCATGCCGTTCATGAGATCTTCTTGCGCCTGGGCGATCTCGGCGGGGCTCATGCTCGCGAGCTTCTGGCGATTCTCCCGGTCGATGCGCTCCTTCTCGACGGCCTCAAAGTCCGTATTGTTAGACGAGCCTGGCGCTTTTTGGGGTTCGGGTTGTCCCCGAGGTTGCGTCTCGCCGGCTGCCTCGGCGCCACGGCGCTGCTTGAAGGCTGATGTCTTCCATCGTCGTTTATGCTGCGGAAAGCCGGTCGAGGAGATGGGTTGGTCGGAGAATTCGACTGGTTTTTTGTCGGCGGAGTCGCGCTCGACTATGTCTCCGATCAGCAGTGTCGGATCCATGATGTGATGCTGTTGTGGTTTTGCCGAGGAGGTTGAGATCCATGCTGCGCTACGCTTCTGACGTATTTTTCTTTGGTGGAGGGGACCGAAAATCTAGGAGTGGGGCACTGGGATCGGTTATGTATAACCCCACATTTTGTCGCGCTTGGACGGACCTGTCCGTCTGTTAATGCCACGTGAAACGGAGATGGAGCAACTCCATTGAGAAGTGCCAAAAGCGCATAGAGAATCGGCACCTTCATAAAGTGGCTAAATTGAGACCACGTATGACCTGGCATGCATCAATCAAAGTTTGCTCAGGAATTGTGCAAAGAGAAGGCGGGCGTGCTCGCATTATCGTTGGCCTAATATCACGCGACATGAGTCGCTAAATAGGAGCTGATCTATTGTGGCCCAAGGGTTGAGTCCTGAAACACGATCCCCTATTCCGTTAGCCATTTTTCTGACTCAGGGTTACCAGGTCATGATTCGTGATGTATCAATATGAACAATAGTTAGGAAGCAGATCATGCTTTCTCCGTACAATAAAGCATTATGACGGGTTTCTGTTGTCGTCGGATAAGCTTGACGGGTTTAAAATAGCAAGCCCTGGACTGAAGCATGTTGCACCGCCACAGATTGGTGCTGGGGCACGATGCATTAGCGTCGATCTGCCTAAGCCTTCCAGAAGCGGGCGCGTGTTTGTTGGTACTGTGCGAATGTTGTTATTGAGGCAGAGTTTATCGTACAGTTGAAGAAGAATGATGCGGTTGTGCTGCTAGCTCAAGCTACGTACTATATACTTACCGGAGGATCTTGACGTTTGAGAAATATCCATAAAAAACTCTCCGACACTCATTAGTGAATCAGTATCGTGCCAAGACTCATCATAACCCACTTTAATTTTCATTGAGGCGATGCTGTGCCCAAGAGACTGTGTTTCCCTTACCTCTATGATATATCTTGCTGACTGACTTTTTCAATGGCTGTGTCAGACTGAAATCGATGGACTTATTTGTTAATCTTAAAACCAGAGAAGGGAAAAATTCAAAAAAAAAGGAAGGGCTGAAAACGGCCTTTGATACTCCGTTGTTCGGCAGTTGCGTCAATCGGTCTTTTTCATATTTAGTAGCTTCAGACTGTGTGGAGCACTCGCATTATCCCGTTTGATAGATGGACTAGTACCCGTAAAAGCTTCAGTATCGGCTGTGTCGTCTCAGCCGTGGCTGGTTTTCTTTTGGCTTATTGTCCTTTTCGACGTCTTGGGTTTCCTTTGACAAAGATACGATTTTTGGTGAAGAAAGCACAGGGCACTTGGAGCATATCAATTCGAAAGTGCCGATTGGGGGTGAGGCCCCTGCACGATCAGTCAGCGACCATGAGATGGTCACACAGCAGATTGGCCGAGATGCGGAGAGAGAGCTCGAGTATGGAATTGTTTAGATGTCTCGACGAAAAAAATCTGCTCTCATCCCGTCCAGGGCAGAAAATAGTAATTATTTGCACTTACATCAAAGTACGAATGATATGGTTTGTATTTCTCTATACCAGCAATGTAGACAAGATACAAGCCACATGCTTACCGAAAAACAAACATGTGGCTGGCTCGGGGCTTACAGCCGCGCTAAATCCCTGTCGACGTACCGCGCCTAAGCTTGGTTCAACGTTCTGGTTCCTCCCGGGCCTTCCCTCCTCCTCCTCCACTGCCAGGACAGGGGTTGTGCTGACCCCAGGTCACAAGCTCGTAGGTACATGTACCCACGCGCTCTGCCACAGTTTGGAGAGATGATGGCGTCCCGAGATACTTCGAGGTACATTGCACGTGGCGGGCTTCGTTCCCTTTTGGTGCTTCCCCACGCTAGCCCGCTGACCTGCGTTCACCCACAGCTCGCAGAAAAGAGTGCTGGAACCCCCTGCTTGTCCCCCTCCGATGTTGCACATGGGCGATGGGGAATCTGAGCTGGGCGAGCTGGCTTGGTACCTTTTGTACCTCTACCCGTGCGTCAAAGCTCCATCCCGTCTACGGAGCTAGGTTGTCTCTCTTTTCTCTATCAGGTCTGCCTAGGCTTGTCTGTTGCCTTTGCATCTTTCCCTTTCTCTCTGCTAAGCCCGGCAGCTCCTAATTCTGTCTGTACCTGTCTGTCCTTCCAATCTTGACTCTTGATTGACTCTCGTCTCCATCAACGACCCCGTCGAATTACTTGGTCGACCCCCCCCAGCTCCGACGCTTTGCTCACGCATTTCCTCCCCCATCCGAAGCCGTATAAAGCATGATCTCGCTGCGCCGTATGGTGTTGGTGTTGTTGGTATCCACGCCCCCAAAGGCTCTAATAAAGAGCTAAAGAGTCTCATGAGGCACCGCTCGGCTGGTCTAATCGGCGTTTAATAATGAAATTTCCCTTGCTGCCAGATGATGCTGGTCCGCCCCCTCGTTCCCCCTCGTGCGTCGTGTCGTTCCGGAGTCGTAGCATTCATGTTGAAAAGAGAAGCAGCTGGCTTGCCCCGTTTTTCTCCTTCCCGCCAGAAATAAGAAATGTTGTTCGTCGCCCCGAAAAAAAAAGGTAGCCATCCCCATCTCATTTTCCCTCCCTTTTCCCTCTCCTTCTCCCTTCCTCACCTCGCAAAACCTCTCCCAACCGCCATTTCTCTCCAACAACGACACTCGCGAAACCGGTCGGATTTGTTCAAATTCATCAATCTGACATCATTCGAGTGTCGTAATTATCATCAAATCACCACCATTCGTCGCGCCTGGTGCAGCAGCATCTTTCGCCCTTGTCGAACCGGGTCCTTCTCCGCATACGACTGCCTTTTTTGCCTGCGCAAGTTGCATCGCAGCTATTGTTGTTGTCCAACTCTGAAGTCGTGAGGTTATTCAGAGATTCGAATCGCTCCACCGCCCACATTCGGACCCCGCCTCCCTGGCCACTCACAGCCCGTCACGCTCCGTCACGCTTTTCCCGCCTGCAACCAGTTGCTGACGAGACCCGCGCTGCCGCATCTGGGAGCATTTCCATTCGCTGTACCTGTACCCGACTTGATGGTGCTCTTCGGCGCAACCTAGCGTGTATCACTTACTGCGCCCACCGCTATTCGCTGCCTTTCGATATTGGTGGTTTGAAGCACAGCCTTGTCTGTTTGCGCGACGCCTCGTCCGGTTTCCCTTCCCGTTGCGAATGGGTGTTTCTTATCCTACATTTGAAACACTTGCTTTTCTTGCAAAATATCGATAACTATAGAAGATCTTTTGGTGTATTGGAGTTTCAAGAGATTGGAACACTGGCCCTGTAACGTCATTCCCGCTTCTCGCCCGGCATGGCCGCAACCGCTGGCGACACGTCCATGTCGCGATACGACTCGTCGGCTGGCGAACTCTCTTCACCTCCTTCTGGATCCCTCTCAGAGCCTGGCTCACCATCACGACATGGCTTGGCCAGTCGCGCACCACAAGAATACGATGAGATTGTGGTTGTCTCCAGTGACGGCCAGTACCAACACATTGGCCACCAAGGCCATGGACAAGGCCGTCCTCCGCCTCCTCTGCCGCCACATTCAGGCACTGGGCCTCCTAGGAAATATGCCCTCGTTGACAATCAATGGGTACAATTGACTGCTGCTGGTGTCCCAAGAAAGAAGCCCGGGCGTAAGCCCGGCACCATTGTGAAACCTCGAAATTCGGACGGCATCGATGTATCCAAGGCTGCACGTAAGCCTCGCAAGTCCCGCGATCCGAATGCACCGCCCATGCAGCGAAAACGCAAGATTGCCCCAGCCGATGGTGAAAGCGAAATTCCTGCCGACTCAAAGTCTCTCTCTGCTGCCGCATCCTCGGCTTCGGCCACTTCGAGGCAGCCACGCGTGTCGGACGTTTCTAACATGTCAGCCTCGTCGCCCGCGCAACAAAATCATCAGCTCCCCTCTACCTACCAATCCGATCAGCGGTATTCTCCCAAGATGCCAAAGCGAGAACACTTTGGCTCCATGCAGAGCATTTTGAACTCGGACCCTCCCGCGGAGCGACCACCATCGCAATCGCAATCCATGCCTAACAACTCTACTTCAAGTTCTGCATCTATTCCTGTTCGCACCAGTGGTCAAAGCTATGATCCTATCCGGGGTAATTACGACCCGATCCGCGAGACGATGGTTCCTCACAATCCATACGGCTCATCATCTGGTTCCCCGAGGGCACCTTCTCAAATTCCGAACCGATCGCCAACTATTGCAAGCCTTCTCGGCGGCAGTGATTCTCGCAACTCGTTTCACCCGCCGTCGAATCAGCCTCGTTTCCAAGCACAAGAGCCCTCTCAACCACCTTCACCTTCTAAAGAGCCCCGAGGAGTTTCGACACCCACACCTGCATCGCGACCGCTGGTACAGGAAGTGAAGAAAGACCCGCCTCCACCACCGCCTCCTGTTCAACGGCCAGTTATCAGAGAGTCCAATTTCACAACCATCTCCAACGGGCCTATCAAGAGGACATCTCCGAAACAGAAACCGCACACTGGAGTCTCAACTCCCAGGACCGATAACTTGGACGACATGCAGGAAAACGAGGGCCGCTCTATTCTCGACTTTGGGCGGGCCAAGCCAGGTGAGGAGCTTCAAGCTCCAACCATCATACTCAGCGTTCCAATCCAGGCTGGTGAGACAAACAAATACGTCAACTTTATGCGCATGGCAGAAGACCGCTATGGCTGGGATGCTCTCCATCCTCGTCTCGCTGCTAATCGCGACCGAAAGGCTCGTATTGCTGCGGCAGCCGCTTCCCTGGAAAAGGCCGAATCTGGCCGTGAATCTGGCGACGAAATGTCCGTTGATCTCTCCGATGCCGAGGCTAGCAACCCCGACAACGGTGGCACCAGCGGTCCTGACGCCCAGGCCAAGCCCAAGAAGAAGCGCAATTTTAAGGAGGACCAGTACGATGTCCAAGACGACTTTGTGGATGACTCGGAGCTCTTATGGGAGGCACAGGCGGCAGCAAGTCGTGATGGATTCTTTGTCTACTCTGGGCCCTTGGTGCCCGAGGTTGAGAAACCTGCAGCTGGGTACGTGATATCAGGACTTGATTCTTTAGAATACGTACTGACTAGTCTTAGACACGAAGGACCTCCCAAGCGTGGACGCGGTGGACGCGGCAGTCGCGGGGGTGGCCGAGGAGCGTCGACCCGAGGCGGAGCTGGTAGTGGCCGTGGTGGTGGACCAGGATCTCGAGGTGGCTCTGTTACTCGAAAACCTCGCATTACCAAGCAGGAAAAGGCACAGCGCGAGCGCGAAAAGGCCGAACGCGAGAACCTGGCACAGCTTGCGAAGACGCCGACTCACGGCTATTCACTGAACCCAACTACGCCCGCCTTTGCCGTGGGCGAACTTGGTGCCGCCTGATCCTGTCTTCCACGTTTCACCCGACGGATCCGGACCGGACGATACACATCAGAACGAAGCCAGAGGCTTCTCGAACCAAAGGCGCGCTCCTAATGAAAGGCTCTGGCTCACCTAGCCGCCTTATTATTCAGCAAATTACTGATCGCATTGCGCAGACATTCCCCTCAATTTCTCATCCTGGAATTGCCTTTCCCTGGTTGGCTCTTTTTGCGAAGCATGGCTGGCCCGGCATGGCCTCTTTTTTGTTTTATTTTGAACTTTCAGTAGTGTCCAAGAATCGGCGTGTGGGAGGCGTATGTACGTTTTGGAGGAAACTCTGGTCTGGGAATTATGGCGTTTACTGGGGCTGTGGATGGGCGGCACATTGCAGAACATGGGATGAGGACAGGATTGGGCATCTTAGATGATGGGTTTCTGGACGGGACAGAAAC
Organism: Fusarium staphyleae; assembly: GCA_017140175.1. Lineage (NCBI taxonomy): Eukaryota > Fungi > Ascomycota > Sordariomycetes > Hypocreales > Nectriaceae > Fusarium > Fusarium staphyleae. The sequence continues at coordinate 18,677 of JADDON010000159.1, forward strand.
GAGGCGCCATAGCAAGAGTTATTCACAGCGAGAGTCCCTCATATAGGGGGGCATGATTCTAGGGATTAACAGGTGTAGAAGTAGGAGTCGATTCAATGTGAAGATGACACTAGGTTTGACGACCTCGAGATGATGCGTATGATGAAGCCTAATGATATGTTATGTATTTATAACCCTTGCATAGTTATCCAGAAACTGAAATGTGATGTTGCTGTTTGGCTTCGACCACGCAACTTCAACTGCAATGACATGGCTAGAACAAAGACCTAACATATCTACCACAGCTGCTCTTGAAGGGACGTTACCTCACTCACCTCCTTCTACTAGCTGTTATGTGAAGTAGCCTCACAAACATAGGAGAGACAACGACCCTCTCTGCAAATACAAGCATCCGCTAATTCGCTTTTCTCTTTCTTCCCTGGTGGGCATGTGCATGCCTAGTGCCAGATGTAACTCTCTTCCCCGTGCCCCCTTCTCTTTCTTGCATCGCGTAAAATCATCACCGTGTCCAAAACGCGCTGGTCTCTCTCATGCGATGCTGAACTCAGCCACCTCGCCCATCTCGTTGGTCTGCTGCTCGCCCACCTTGTACGCTGCGCGCCACCGCAGCTTAGTTGAGGTGACCTTTTGGTCGTGGTTGCCCGCGTGCCAGACCAGGACTTCCTGGGTGATGCCGCGGCTCTGCTTGGGGGCGAGGTCGCGACCGGTCTGGGGCCGTAACTGGAGTTCGTAGCCCTGGATCTGAGTTAGCTTTGGAATTCTTATAGTTTCACGGATAAGAGTGAGGGGAAACTTGTCGTACCTTTGTGACGGCGAGCTGGAAATGGAGCTCGCTGATGGGTTGGGCCAGGTTGTTGGAAAAGGCAAAGACAATGTTGATGGCGTTACCGGCGGCGGGGGATCGGGTAGCGAGCATCTCGACCCGAACGTTTGTATTGCTGACGGTCGCTTGGTGCTCCTTGGGTTTACTGGGCTCTGCAGGCAGTGCCGAGGAGAAGTTCCACTCGTCGTCTTCGGTAGAAGCAGCGGGAGGCTGCGGCGGAGCAGGAGACGCTCGTTGCGAACCGAATGAAGCCCCGAGAGCGGCGAAGGGGTCAGATGCAGGCTGAGACGGGGGCGCATGGACTGACTGTTGCAACAGGGGAGGTTGCGGTGTCGCTGACTGGGAAACGGGCTGTGAGAAGGATGCGAATTGTGAGAAGGGAGGGGGGGTTGGTGTTGACACAGCAGGACCCTTTGCAGAGCTGTCCTGGGTCATGGAGGACAGCAGAGCAGGGCCGGGAATGTCTATGGTAGAACTTAGCAAGCCAGCACATTCGAACCGGATTAAAAGTTGACTTACTCTGGTTTGCGCCAAATCCAAGTGCAATACCGCCACCTTGTCCGAAGCTGCTTGACCCTCCACCAATATCAAGTCCCAGCAGGTCATTCTCGATCCCAGCGGCCTCGGGGGCGGGCGCAGAAGTGTTGCTCGTGTTGGCGCCATTGGTAGCACTTGCGTCGGCATCAAAGTCGATCAGCGATAGTTCGTTCGCTGCGCTCGAGGATCCAGCAGCCGCAGTCGTAGCCCCTGACGAGGACGGGGGAGGGGCGCCAGAAGCGACCTTGGCCGCGCCGTCCAGGTCGCCCTTCTTCATTAACTTATACCGCTCGACTGTTCGATGTATGCTATCGTTGATCTCCAGGAGTTTGGCTACGGCCTCGTGGTCGTCTGATTCCTCTTCACACATCTTTTGGATCTTGGGCTGAGCACTCTGTAGTGCAGCGGCCAGCTCGCTAAAGACGTCGCCATCTGTCATGGTGTCGCCCTCTTTGAAAGCTTCTAGCCGCTCCTCAAGTATTCGCGCCTTTGCCTGGATCTTGCCAACCTCCTCGGCAGCCTTTGCGCGGTAATCTGTCTTGGTTCGCGTATCGTAGCCGGCCATGATTTTCATCAAACGATTGGCTTCCTGAAGATCCTCAGGGGCGCCTCGACGGATGAGTTCTTGGAGCTTGGCCGATTGCGCCTCGCGCTCTTCCTCCTCCATCTCTTCCGCAGATTTCAGATTCTACAAGAGGGTGTGAGCATGTACGACATGATCGAACGCTGATAAACTTACATCGCTAGGGTTCAAAACAGCGGCATCTTCTCTTCGAACTTCCGGGAAGACATAGCCTTTGTAACTCAGCAACCGATGCATATCCCGGATAAATCCCAAATCTTCCTTATATCGACTTGTGTCGCATATCGTCCCTCGCCATTCCTCGAGCGCCTCGAGAATCTTTGCCTGCACGCGAGTTGGCCGGATCGGGGGCCGCTCAGGGAATCTCCTAACGAGCTCATTGAGAAACTCTTTGGTACTGATTTGTAGATGGAAAGGGTATCCGCAATTCTTGACGCAAATATCGAGGAGGCCGAGGGCGAGCAAGGCGACGTTCGGATTGCGATGATTGATGTAGTTGACGATGGCAGTGGCAGCTTCGCGAGGAGCGCTACCCTTCTTTGAGTTGATGAGGTCGGCAATCTCGAGGTTGAGGGCGAGATTCGGCTCGAAGTTTTCGGGACTGCAGGCAGCCTGAACGAAGCGCTGGAGCTGTGAGGGGGTTCGGCCACTACCAGGGTACTCGCCCCAGCGGTCTCGAGCCGCGGCGCGAGCAGAAGCGGCTTCCATGGTCTACGACTAGAGGCGAGAGCCGAATGCGAAATCTCTTGAGTGATAGCCAGTCGGTGGGACAATATAGGACGCTTCGCCTCGGAGCGAGAGGTGGCCGTAACGTAGCTTCAAGCCGGTGGGGGAAGGCTACCTTAAGCAGGGTATGAGGCTCCGAGTCGTCGACCAGGCGGTAAAATCAGGCAACGACAGCCTGGCTTGAATGGAACGCAACAGCTGAACAAAGAAGACTCGGTAATCTCGCGAGCCGCCGCTGGAGATCGTAGTGAGAGAAGCTGTCAACGTGGTTGCTCCGGGCGTTGCATCAGGGATTCGGAGCGTCTGGCGCTAGCTAAGAGGCCCATGATGGGCTGGAGAGTGGCTTCTGCGTGGCTTGGCTGCCGCAGCAATACGTCGGCATCTTGAATCTTCCGATCCGATGTGGCCAAGAAGCAACGTCTAGCGCAAGGTTACAGCGGGCTTCCAGCATCAGACGCGCTGTGGCAAGGTAACCTCCCCTGCCCCTCCATTGAACCCCGCCATCGTTAACGATATCTATCATACATTCCTTTGGGTTAAAGAAAATCTCGACATCGCATCCCACCTTCACCCACACTCTCGCACAGCAGCAGCCACAAGTATCTCGCGACAGTTTCACTCTCTACATCCACCGATCGAACCCTGAGGCCTACATACCCGTCATGGTCCGCCACAAGAAAGATTTCGCTTCCAAGGGCAAAAGAGGCGGCTATGGACCCCCGCGCTCTCGAGGACCCCTCCAAGGCGACCGAGATGGAGAAGGCTCCTCAAGGCGCCCAGCCTTCAAGGCCGCGTGCTGGGATCTCGGCCACTGCGACCCCAAGCGCTGCTCCGGCAAAAAACTTATGAAGCTTGGAATGATGCGCGATCTTCACTTCGGCCAGCGCCACAACGGCGTCATCATCACTCCCAATGGCAAGCATGTCGTCTCCCCGGCCGACCGCGAACTCATGGACCAGTACGGCGCTGCCGTTGTCGAGTGCTCCTGGGCGCGCACACAAGAGGTCCAGTGGAATAAGGTCGGTGGAAAATGCGAGCGTCTGCTGCCGTACCTCGTCGCCGCCAACTCGGTCAACTATGGCAAGCCTTGGCGGTTGAATTGTGTCGAGGCTCTCGCTGCTGCCTTTTACATCTGCGGTCATCCAGACTGGGCTGAGCAGATCCTCGAACCCTTCTCATATGGCTCCTCATTCTTGGAGATTAATTCCACTCTTCTCAAGCGGTACGCCGCCTGCACGGATGAGGCTGGTATGAAGAAAACGGAGGAGGAGTGGATGGAACAGCTCGAACGGGAGTACGCCGAGAGTCGCGAAAAGGGCAACGATGATATGTGGACTAGCGGAAACACAAATCGAAGACTCATGGACGATTCTGACGACGACGAGGAGGATGAGGGAGATTCGGGCGAGGAGGATAGCGACAAGGAGAGCATAGACGGGATATACTTGGGCAAACGACCCGCAAAGCCAGAGCCCAAAGACGAAGAAGAGGAGGAAAAGGACCGCTATGCAATATCCGACGACTCTGACGACGAAGACGCAATGGCCGAAATCCGCCGCAAAGTCCTCGCCTCAAAAACCTTTGCCAACCCCACCCAAGACAGCGATAAGAAGCCCGCCACCATCCCCAACCCGCATCATCAGCGGCAGCAGTACAAGCCCACCACCGACGTGCAGCCAGACTCGGACAATAGCGGCAGCGATGATGATGACGATGACGATGATGATGAGTTTGACAACATTATCGAGGCGACACCCGTGACGGATCGTATCGGCCTGGCGAAGCTGGACAAGGAGCGGTCGCAGGCTTCCATCACGACGAGGACCTTCTCATCAAATGTTGTCGGGGCGCCGTCTAGACGGTGATGAGATTGCAGGGAGGTAGGTCGTGTAGTGAAGCTGTAAAAAAGAAATGTCAAAACACATGGTTGGTCTTGAATGGCCATTCGTAACCAGCCTTCGTCGGAGGTAACTATGGTGTAGCATATCCTCGGATCATCCTGAACTATAACAGTCCTCCTTGAACGGAGTGTCTTTCGTATTAGTATTGAGATTGTTGATACATGAGTTCCATCTAGCTGGCACATAACCGTCCATCAAGAACTTTCGACTATGGCCATGCATGCCATTTTTTTCTTCCCATCTTTTGTACATAATCTCTGTCTCTTACACTTCGTATTGTTACAATGTCCGCTTCTCTTTGATCTCGTCATATGTCTGGATCTGGTCGTCGATTTGGATGTCCTGGAAGTCGTCGAAGCCGATACCGCAGTCGGTGCCCTTGCCCATCTCCATAACGTCCTTCTTGACATGTTTGAGCGTGTCAATTTTCCCTAGAGATTCATATCAGTAACTGTTGTGCGAGATAGAGAATAAGGGCCGAACTCACCGTCGTAGACAACTTCGCCTCCTCGGAGCACCTTGACCCGTGATGTCCGCTTGATGGCGCCGTTGCGGACCTTGCAGCCCGCAATGTTCTTCTGCACACGCTTTTTGACGTTGATAGCAAAGATCTGAAGCACGTCCGCCTCGCCGAGCACCTTGTGTGAGACCTTGGAGGGCAAGAGGTCCGACAGCGCACTCTTGACCTCGTCGGCAACGTGGTAGATGACGCTGTGGTCGATGATACGTACGCCAGCCTCGCTGGCGCGCTGGCGGATGTGGGGAAGGATCGAATTGTTGAAGTTGATAATGACACTGTTGGACGCAGCCGCGTGGTCCACGTCGTACTCGGAGATGAGGCCCACGTCAGAGCGCAGGATCTTGGACTGGACCTCGTTGCTGCCGATTTCCTGTACTGTGCCGCACACAGCCTCCACAGAACCGGCGACGTCGGCCTTGACGATGAAGTTCTGGAACAAGATGCCAGGCTCGGCCTTGACAGGCTCTGCCTCGACGCCTCCAGCTTCCGCAGCAGCCGCGGCCTCCTCGGCAGCAGCCTTGTCGCGCAGTCGCTGCTCATGCTCCACAAGTTGTTGGGAACTCTCTAGTCGGTCAGCCATCTCCTGGCGATACTCAACCGCAGTCTTGGCCTTGGCCTCGTCTGGCGCCTGGATGATCTGTTCTCCCGCTTCAGGAAGGTCGCGCCAGCCTAAGACTTGCACTGGAGTACCGGGCGGTGCCTCAGAGACTTCGAGGCCGGCTTCGTTGCGAAGGCCACGGACCCTAGCCCAGGTCTTGCCGGCGACGATGTAATCGCCCAGGCGCAGAGTCCCTCGCTTAACCAGCACTGACGCAACCTTGCCAGTCTGTTTCTTGCTGGACTCGAGAACCCACCCCTCAGCCATGCCATCAGATTCGGCGCGAACATCAAGAATTTCGGAAAGAGTGACAATATTCTCTTCGAGGTCCTCCATACCTTTGCCAGTCTTACCGCTGACTGGGACAACTTGGACATCACCCCCGAAATCCTCAATCTCGACACCATGGCGAGAAAGATCGACCTTAACCTGATCAACCCTGGCGTCCTCCTTGTCAATCTTGTTGATTGCGACAATGATAGGGACCTTGGCAGCCTGGGCGTGCTTCAGGGCCTCAATTGTCTGCGGCATGACACTATCGTCAGCAGCCACGACCAGCACGACAATGTCAGTCACGTTGGCACCTCGCTGGCGCATAGAGAGAAACGCGGCGTGACCCGGTGTATCAAGGAAAGTAATCTGTTTGCCGGAGGACATTTGGACAACAAATGCACCAATGTGTTGAGTGATACCGCCATGCTCCTGAGCAGCAATGGACGACTTCCGTAGCCAGTCCAGAAGGGTCGTTTTGCCGTGGTCAACATGGCCCATGATGGTTACCACAGGAGGGCGGCTTGGCAGCGTAGATGGATCCTCCGGCATTGGCCGAGGTCGCAAATCACGCTGAGAGCCCGTATCAACCGTGGGATCGAAACCATACTCCTGAGCAACGAGAGCTGCGGTATCACCAGTCATGATGGTGTCTCCTGTGATATCCTCAAAGCCCATGGTCCCGAGGTCGTGTAAAAAGTCTGTGATTCGAACCTGGAGCGACTTGGCCAGGTTGGCCACATTGATGTACTCGGGGAGGAAGATGGGCAGCGGCTGTTGCTGGGTTTCCTCTTCGAGACGTTTCCTGGCATCCTTTTCCGCCTTCTTACGCTGCCTTGCTTCCCACCGTCGGATCGCGTCCTCATCCATATCTTCATCTTCCTGCTCATGTCGCCGCACGTTCTTCGGGCGCTTCCCCTTTTTGTCTCGCCGGTCTTCGACCTCTTCATCCATCTCGAAACGCGACTTTCGTCTTGGCTGACCTCCTTGCTGGTCTTGGGCGCCTTGAGACCAAGAGCCGTCAAGCTGATAATGACCAGTGGAGGCTTCAGCTGTTTTGGCCTCCTTGGCCTTGCTGCGGAAACCACTGACTCTGTTTTCAAGCGCGTCCCAAAAATCCCCTCCACCCCCTTCCGACCCTGTCTTCTCCTTAGTCGTTCGTGAGGCACGCTTTAACTGTCCCCAAACTGCCTCTCCTCCCTGGGCATCTGGGTTAGATGGGTTTGACACTGAGCTGTCTGTAGGCTTGGTGCGATTCGAAACTGGTATCTGAGTGTCGATTTTCCGAGCACTGAAAGCACCCCAACCAAGCGATCCTGCTTGAGAGGGTTCTTTATTAGACCAAGACTTCGGGGTCGCCACCGGAACGGGTGCGCGATCCGTTTTGAATGCATCAGCAAGAATGGAACTCGATAGCGGCGCAGATTGCGACTTGGCTGGTCTGCTTTGCTGTTCCAAATTACCCTCGGTCGTTTGCTTCGGTCGCTGGTGTTTGGACTGTCGATTCTTGTTGCCTCTATCTTGGCCCTCGGCGAAATTCCCAAAAGTCCCCTGCTTCTTGCCTCTGGCCTGCGCATTGGTGAGCGTTGCCCGCTTCTTCGGCGGAAGTCCCATCTTCTGTCGAGCTTCTCGCTCGTGAGGAAGAAGCCCGCTGGGCTTCGATGAGCTGTCTTGCGTAGGGGTTTTGTTACCAAATGAACCAAAGGACCCTAATCCAGCTCCGAATCCTCCAGAAAATCCACCACCGGGGAAGCCTCCTGGCTTAGGAGGATTCCCACCATCGTCCGGTCGATGGAGCGTAGGGCTTGTTGAGAAGGCTCGCTCCCCGATCGACTTGGTGGAATGACATGATAGTAGCCCGGTCACTCGAACAGATGGTATTGTAGCTGCGGTGCTGGCTATATGCCGATTTCGAATTTGTGATCCCGTCGGCGAGAGCTTGTGGCGGCAGAAGGCGCATACGTAAGAATTACCGCGCTCCTATGACTGGTAAGCCAGTTATCAGATATCATGAAGTAGACGAGACTAACCCGCAGATTTCGAGCTCTTAACATTGCCGCGATAGGGAATTGACAAACCTAAAGCTCTCGACATTGGTTTTCGAGACGGATGGACTCAGTTCTGAAGTTCAATGCTATCATTGGATCACAGTGGAGTTAACTTTTTCTTGGCCACTGGCCGTCTCGGCGCCGGGATTGTCCGTCGCAGATAAACTGGTATAGCAACGCGACCAGGAATAGATAGAACACCTCCGAATCGGCTCTTAAAATACAAAAAAACGTGTTTGTGTGTAAAGCTGAGCTCAAAGAACATAATGTCAACTTTTGAGAGTTTTCCAAAGCCAAAGAAACTGGCTGTGAACGAAACGCCCCCCAGACTGAACGGTTTGTGCTGCTAATTTTAGTGGACCATCAACACTAATAACACTAACACTGGACTGCTAACTATTACCTATGTACCTAACTAGAGCCCCCATCTCTTTCGAGAACACATCTCAACTCCTAGCGACTCAACTCTTGACGACTTCAACAACTGGAATCTACAGCACCCGGCTCAGGGAGAAACAGAGGAGATCGTCTAAAATGGCACCCAGAAAGAGAGCTGGAAAATCAGAAAAGGCCAATTCCTCACAGAAAGATGACGCGCCTCCTTCACCTTTCAAGCGGCCCCCGGAAGTCCTGGAGCCCTTCATCAACTCCCTATCTGAAGAGCACATCTATATCACACACATCGACTCCAAGCCAGCAGAGTTCAAGCGCAAGATCTTTCTCGTGCCCCTTGGCATGAACGTTGTCGTCGTGCTTCTCTTCATTCTGCGCATGTACTGGATCCTGCCCTGGTACTTCAAGCTCATCGCCTCGGGCTTCGGCCATGACAACGACACGCCATACGGCGCGGCAGAAGCCACGTGGACTGAGATTTCCTGGGAGATTCTCAAGCGTGCCACCACCATGGTTATCGACTTCTCCCTCTTTGTGTTCGTCTGGCCCTGGCCGGTGGAATTCGCCTTTGGACAGGCTCGCGGTAACCCGTGCCAGTGGAGGTGGCAGGTTGGTTTTCGCGCAAAGGAAATCTACGTTCGTCGCAGTCGCGAATGGGATCAGGCCCTCAAGGATATCTTTGTCGATGAGAGCTCACGGGGCGCCCTCCTCACCTACGTCCGCCAGGCCACGTCCCCAATGCTTCAGGAGCAAAAGACGGGCTACCTGCTCATGAACGGCCAGTGGGACCTTGATTGGGCGCGGATGACTTATGCGCACAGTTTGGTTGACAAGAAAGAGATCGCCCTCGAGGCCTTCAAGGGTCTTGTCCTCGTGCACCATGCCACATATGGTTGGATGTCCTACGATGTGCGAGGGGGTGCCGTGTCCGACGAAGACGAGCGTCGGCGTCAGGTCTTTGCATTCCGCGAGACACTTGCAGGGCTTGGAAAGGAGGACTTGTTCTATCGATGGGTGGAAATTGTTCAGTTTGAAGCGACACAGCCCGGCGGATTCGGTCCCGAAAAGCAAGAGGCAGCAGCCAAGAGGATTCGGGAGTTATTTGAGGCCGAGGATATCAATTTTGACGAGTTGTGGAAGCAGAGCGTCGGGTCGATGCCGTCTTGATATATCTGCCTTCTTGACTCTGATATAGAAGCCTAATTATTCCAGCCACCACTTGCTCTAGTTTTTCTAAACTAAAACAAGGGCCATATAGTAGATTTAATTCCCTACAATTAAAATAATCACCGGCTGCTTTAGACAGTGTGTAATATATAGGAAACAATATATATAGATAGATAGATAGTGAAAGTTCACGCAAAAAGAAAACATTATCTATTGGGATCCTAAAAAGAAGTATACGCCCTGCTCTCACCTTCTTAACAGCGGGTAAGACTACAGCGCGCCCGCTTTCGCTTGGGAACTTAATTTGCCCCGTGATCCAACCTCGGTCGCCACCATGGTTATATAGAGGAGTCCCCTATATAACCCGATGGGCCAGGGGCCGGCGGAGTATCTGAGAGAGCCTGCAAGATGCGCCAGTGGAGGGATTCGAACCCAGGCGGGTTTGGGCAGCCTACCCATCCCGAAGGATTAGGTAGCTGTTCCCAAACCCTGGGGCTCAACCCCTCCACCATGCGCACCAAGTCAGGCCACTCGCTGTTGATGGTGGATTGGTTTTTTGGGGGTATAAAGCTTTCTGCGGTCATGCAGGTGTAGCGGTGGTTGGCAGCTGGCAGACGGTCGTCAAGCTGTCGGTGCTGAGGCCAATATCGCCGTACCTGAGGCTTGATAGGTGGGCCCCACTCGGGACGCACCAGTTGCTCGAAGCGGAAGCCTCACAAGCCTAGGCCAATCCGGTAGACGTGGTAGAAATGCCCTCTTATATACATGATATAAGTGGTATGAAGAGTTGGCGAGATCCCAGGCCGAGAATTGATGTTCGTGGATACCAATCATAGTGTCACACATTGATGGTGCGTCATGTCTGACATCGTTCTCAAGACAGAGGTCGAGGATGAACGCAAGATAACATGAGGACCCAATTCTTCCTTGTGATATTGTTGTTGTACCGTATAATCTGATATCCATCCGCATGGTGCTATGTCTGCCTAGGCACGCCTGACTTCAGGACGCTAGACAATGGGCAAAGGTCAAAGGTTTCAGCATGTTGTCGTGCCACGCGTGGCCTTCCGAAACAAAAAGCCTGCCAACATAAGGCATTGTCACATCTGATGGGAAAGATGCTCGTAAGTCTTCGCGAATGTCGACTTCAGGGACACGGTTCGTTCGATGGGGCGATACAACAGGTGAGGTACGGGAGGAAGCAGGTTCGGTACGACGAAGTCTAGAGATCAGTGTATAGATTGATTACGGGAAATTAATGTCTGCCGGCCAAATCAAGCGCATTTTGGTCAGGAAAGGCACAGAAAGTTTGGAGCGTGTAAGTTGATGATGGAATGAAGTCGGAATTGTGTGTAGTTGAGATTCTTGGCTCTGGGGCTGACTAAGTGAGCGCCGCATCCACAATGGAGATTAACGTTAGCGTGCGAGCAAGTGGAAGGTGGCTGGCACGTGCGGAGAATCCATGCTCTATGGGGCCATCGGGCGGTGAAACAGCAGCTTCTTATATCCAACGTCAGAGGTGATGGGTTCGAAGTGAGTGTCTATGTACGGAGTCAATAAGTTGAAAATTGGCCAAGAGAGAGGAGTCGAACAGAAACTGTGTACGTATATCTTATTCGGGGACGAGATTGTTCTTGGCTCGGCGAATACTTGACCTGGGCTGGCTGCACAGACAGGGAGGCGGAGTCGTGTGCAGCTGCGGCGATCAATATCCATCCCTTCACGCGACCTGGAACCAAATCTAGTGGTAATTATTTTCAAATATCTCGAACATGATTGAAAAGGCATGCAAGATAACTTGAGCTGTTGGGCTGCTACGACATAAGGAACCGGTCATCTCTTTGGATGTGTATTCGCTGTTACCTACCTACGTAAGTACTAGGTATGTTAGTACTACCTAAGTATTTTCCACTGACTGTGGTGCACTATCTTGCTGTTTTTGCCCTGTCCATATCTCCCTCCTTCTTTCCTTCCTTCCTCCCTCCCTACCTTGCCTCTCAAAGGAAGGGAAGGCGTCCTATCACACTCTGGGCTTTAGCGGAAAATCTCCCTCGCCGACAGCCCAACTGCTAACGCAAGCCAATACATCAACCTCCAGGCTTCAGCTTCATAGCGAGATGCAGCTTTGTAACTCTTCTCTAACAACTTATGCATCATTTGTCTGTTGCCCACTGAAACAAACCCGCTGCGAAACCGTTGAAGCTGTCTGTTCCCACGGATCATCGTCGGCTGACAAGCGACATTTAACGCAATAGCCCCTGTGCTAGCACCACCAAAAAGAACAGGTCAGTAAATTTCCCGCGGCTCCGTCCAAGACGATCAGTCAAACAAGCAGGGAAGAGGGAGTAAGACACGCAAGACATCATCAAACTCTCCCCTCGTCATATCGTCCTGTGCTGAGAACGGAGTACGGAGTACTAGGACCCCCTTTGTCTGCCTATCGTTTTTGAACCCAACGGCTCTTATCTTATCACACTGGCTGGTGCTCCCAGCGCTAACGTTAACAGAGGGACCCAGTCGAAACCCCTAAATCTTGAACGCGCCAACTAGCCCCCGTTCAGCCCAGTCAATCAATTCTAGGCCATCAAACTCCCCTGCCCCTTCAACCTCGCCTCGACAAAAAAAGACACCTGGGCGTTTTTTTCTTTCCTCCCGCCGCTCCTCGCCAATCCCCATTCTCACGCCAATAAACGTATCTTTTATCATCAGAATGTCGTCGGGTTTGACGCGACGCCGCGGTGCGGGCGGCGCAGGACCTTCGGCTGAGGGCGACTCCAGCAACGGTGCTGGCCCAAGAACGAGCACGCCCACCCGGGACAGCGGCCCCGAGACGAGCTACGAGAGCGCCGAGAATGGCCACAAGATCGCATTCGACCCTCGAGATATGAGTGAGAGTGCCGAGCGCAGCAAGCAGCCCAAGCTCACCCTCATGGAGGAGGTCTTGCTACTTGGTCTCAAGGATAAGCAGGTACGCGCACTCACATGGATGCATTCCAGGACAACCCCCTTGCTCTACGTCCAACGCTAATCAGTGTGTCGAATACAGGGCTACCTCTCCTTCTGGAACGACAACATCTCCTACGCTCTCCGAGGCTGCATCGTCATCGAGCTGGCTTTCCGCGGTCGCATTGCCATGGAGAAGGATGCATCCAGGCGACGATTCCCCCTCGCAGACCGCAACATCGAAGTTATAGACGAGACCTTGACGGGCGAGGTCCTTCTTGATGAAGCCCTCAAGATGATGAAGCAGAGCGAAAAGATGAGTGTTGCAACTTGGATTGACCTGATGAGTGGTAACCAGCCCCGGCCTACGACTCGTAACCTCCTGCAGTCATCACTGACAACCCTTTTCTTGGACATACAGGCGAGACATGGAACTTGATGAAGATTGGATACCAGCTTAAGCAGGTCCGGGAGCGTCTTGCCAAGGGTCTTGTGGACAAGGGTATCCTCCGTACTGAGAAGCGCAACTTCCTCCTCTTCGATATGGCCACGCACCCTGTCGCCGATGGTGGTGCCAAAGAGGAGATTCGCCGCCGCGTGCGCAACATTCTCACCCAGCGAACCGTCGTCCTCAACGGTAGCCAGTTCCTCCCCGAGTCGCTCGAGTTTCGTTACATGCGCAGCCTCGCCATGGTGTGCGCCGCTTACGCCGCCAACGTCCTCGAGAACGCATTGTCGACCCTCGGCCACGAGGCACGAGAAAGGGCTTTCGCACAGACAGATGACCTGCTTGCCGACTATAGTCAGTGGCCGTTTGGTAAAAAGGCCACACAGAACGGCATTGGGGCCAATCTCCCCCAGGTGGTCCATGATGTGGGTAATAACTTTCGTGTGGTGATACATAGTGACTGACAGTGGTCTCTAGGAACTCAACAGCGGAAAAGATAAGGAGCTCCAGCTCGAGGTCGTCGCGGCTTGCCTGAGTGTCTTTACTCGACTCGATTCCCTCCTATAGCCATGCTCATCCAGACTCTAAGCGTGCTCGCCATCAGCGAGTAGCACGCTTTGGACTCGAACCAACACCACCTTCCACTCCAGCTTGCGCACGGGTCGATGGCAAGCCAATCCGCTTTTCCCTACCTCCTTGTTCCGCCGATTTTACTCTCACCCACTTCCTCTGCCATTCTCACGAAATTACGCCCACAACAGCACTTGCTGCTTCTTGTCTTAACAAATGGGCGAAACTGCGACTACATACGGACTCATAACACCATACGTAGCAACTGGAGGGATTCTTTGGGGTTTGCTTCAGTACGACTGGGCCAAGACGCACATCCTGGAGTGGCGAGGCTCATGGGGTACATGCCCTCTATCCCCTCTGGGCATGACAGTCTACCCCAGGGAAGAGACCTATTGGGGGTGTTCTTTGTTGGTGGTGTTGGTCTGGGCTCGCAAATTCCCAGCTTCAATCCTCTTTTTTAATGTCCTTTTTTATCTTTGTCGAGACTCATCTATTCTTCCGTTATTTTGGGAAACAAAAAGGAGACAAGACGGAATGACAGTGTTTGTGTATGTGTGTGTGTATCCAGGCAAGGGGAAGGGGAACTCATAGGTTGATACATGGAGCGTAGTCGTTCTTGTTCGTCGTTGACCGGGGTACCTTTTTTGTAATGAAAATGAGAAAAGAAATGGCAGAGAACAAACTCATATGGAACATGGGCGTCTTCTGTCTATCTTTGGATACCTTCTTTACATCTTGTCTGGTATTGACTGTGCCAGTGGGACAAACTGTGGTGATGCGAGGTACCGTGTGGTTTGCAACGCCATGGTTATTCTAGTTCTTGGTTTATATCAACGACGCGATCAAGGCACGCTCGCTCAGTTTCATGTTCATGAAAATATGTCGACTGTATTTCGAATGCAGCATGGCACCAAGCACCAGTAAAACCAGCCTTGCAAGAATGAATATCTGCGCGCCGTCTTTCCACCCCTTTTGCCGACCAGGACTCCGCCAGCGCCGTGTCTTATTTCGAGCGAACGAAGCTCGATGGAAATTAAACAATCTTTTTCACTTTCAAACTTGTCTGGACCTTTTCTACTTCTTTCGTCCTCCAACGCCCAGGCTCCCCTCGAAGCCGGGACGGCCCTTCTTCTTGGCTCCGGTCGAGGCGCCGCCCTTCTTCTTCTTCTTACCCGCCTTGCCGAGGAGCTTGTCGTCGCGGCGCTTGCGCAGGTTGTCCTCGCGCTTGCGTTGCTTCTCCTTCTGCGCCATCTTAACACCGTCGGACCGCTCTCGCCAGGCTTTCTCGCTCTTGCGCTTGGTCACCTCCTTGCGCTTAACGGCGCGCTTGAGCAGGGCCTCGTCGTCGCGAATCTTCTCGCCCTCGGCACGCCGGCGCGCCGTCAACCAGACCTCCTTGTCGGCGATGTCGGCACGCTTCTCGGCGTCGAGCTCCTCCAGGCGCTTCTTCTGGTTCTGCACCTTGATGAGGGCCGTTTTGGGGTCGGAGGGGCCCTTCTTCTTGCCCTGATTGACGACGTAGCTAAGGTCGCGCGAGAGCTTGGAACCGTCGCCAAAGGCTACGCGGCCAAAGGTGAAGTTGCTGGCGGCGTTCTCGTCGAGCTCGACGGCAGGGCTCATGACGCCGGGGGAACTGGATGCTAGAGCCTCTTCACGCTTGCGTTGCTCTTCCTCCTTGGCCAGTTTACGCATCTCCTGCTTGTGAGCCTTGCGCAGCTCCTGCTTCCTCCTCCGCGATTCAATTAACTCCTGGCGTGTTCGGATGGGCTTGCCGTCGGGGCCGTCAGCTTTTCGGGCGGCACGTAGAGCCTCAATCTTGGCCGCCAGTCGCGCGCGGAGGGCAGAGGTGTCGGCAGGGAGCTTGATGTGCTTAGGCTTATCGGAAGAGGGGATGGATGAGACGGAGGTGGTTGTGCTAGCGGGTTCGACAAGAGAGTCGGCGGGGGCTGCTATGTCGTTGGTATCAAAGGTGGGAGAGTGCGGCTCTGAATCGTGACTTGAGTTGCCACTGGCCTCGTCGTCCTTTTCCAAGCCTGAAACGTCGAGGGGCAAAACCTCGCCATTGATGTGGTCAGTCGGTGCCTCGTTCATGTTAACGTCCTCCTCTTTTTGCGTCTGGGCCTTTGGGGCCGGGGTCTTTGTCTTTTTCTTGGCAGCTTGCTTCTGTGCCTTGGGCTTCGCAGCTGCGGGCGCATCGTCATTTTCGGCGTCAGGTTCTTCTGTCTTGTCGGCCTTCTTCTCTGCCTCCTTCAGCTTCTTCTTTTCCTTCTTGGCGGCCTTCTTCTCTTCTTTTCTTGAGGCCTTTGAGGATACGGCTTCGATTGTGGTGTTGGAGTCTGCAGCATCGTCGAGCTTTTGCTTCTTGCTAGTCTCTGGAGTTTTTGTCTTGAGGCCCTCGCCAGGCTTTTCACTATCGACGCCGGGCACAGGCTCGTAGTCCTCCCACTCCTCGTCGCCGTCCTGATCTTGCTGTTGCATGTCGCGGAGCTTGCGCTTGTTCCTTGCCCTCTCATCCATGACATCCTTGGCGTTTCTGTTCAGCTCGCTGTCAGGGTCCAGCTTGCCGCGACGAGCGGCGGCGGCCTCCTGCTTTGTCTGCTTCTTTTTGTTCCATTGCTCCTGGAAGAGTTGGGTTAGTCATTTGCGCGAGCTGTTGTGCGAGGGACAGTGTGGTTTCCTCTCGTGGCGGGGGGGGGAATTAATTGTATGCTTGATTCACATACACTTGTATCTTCGCCGTAGTACATCTTGGCAGGGATGAGACTCAATAGACCATCAAATGCCTTTGCATGGTCGCGCAGGCGATCCTATAAGTCTCCCAGTCAGCTTCCACGGCTTCCTATAGCCATGCTTGCCGTCATTTGCCATTTGTAACTGGCGACAGGCGGGGCACGAGGGTAACTGCGAGAACGGACCTGCAACGAAGCTTCGGCCATGGCAAAGGACGTTTGCTAGACTCTAGGATGTTGAATAGGCAACGAGTCTGCTGTCGAGGAATGCCGTAGCGGTTTGCTTCTTGGCCGTGGAGGAGGTTGGGGTTGAAGAAAGCTCGGATAGCGATTTGCCGTCTCGTTTTTTTGAAAGTGGAGGAGAATCAATGTGATTTTTTTTCTCTTTGGTTGGGTCCGGCCGTTGTGGGGAAACGTAGTCGGCTGCTCCACCCCTGTACGTACTTTAGTTAGTTAGCGCATTTGTGCTGGATACGTATCCGTACCTTCAAGAGAAACACCCTGTAGGCCTCGATGGTTCATCAGAATCTCCTCCTCCTGCTAGCATCAATAGAGAAAACGGATAACATAGGCCTGATCATTCTACTAGTAGTGAAAGTCCAATCATTCTCCAGTGACATCCCCAAGTGAGAAGAAGGTTCGTATATACCATGGTGTCTTATCCTGACAAGGCTCCTATGACTAGGTACTCAACCGTGCATCTATTGACTCATTCTACTTTCCTTCACCAGAATCTTAACAATGGTCGTTGGCATAATCAAACGCCGTTTTCGTCATGCCTAAAACTAGACAAGAGTTTAAAGACAAAGCTTGCCGAGCCTCTGGCAGTACTAACATCGGGACTGTGGGTCATTATATTCGTGCCTCTCCAAGCCTGAACCATGAAATCATTTTGACACCAACTGATGCACAACCGAAACAAGAATCTACTTGTTGATTGACCTCGTCACAGGCTTTCACATATGCTTCATTTCTTTTTGCCTTTCTTGGTGCTCGTCTCCTTCTTACGTGCCTCTCTTGCCTCGAACTCGGCCTTCTTGGCTTTCTCCAGAGCGTCCTTTTCTTCGCGCTCCGCCTATAATCGAGCAAGTCAGTATATCACTCCAAAGCTCAAGCTTCTAATATACATGTGTATGATTACTTGGGACAGGAAGTAGGTTAACTCACTTGTCGTCGGGCAGCATCAAGAGCGCGCTGCTCACGGATGGCTTGCAGACGAGCCAGATCAGCCTTGGACTCGTCCGTCTTGCCCTGGGCCGTCAGCCGCATATGCCTCTCCTTTGCAGCGGCTGCCTCTAGAGCCTCACGCTCACGTCTAGTCGGCGCGGCCGACAGGTTCTCGACGCCCTCGGTGATATCGTCGACGTTCACCTTGGTCTGGTTGCGAGCCTTCTTGGAGTGGTTGGGGTTGGCGGGCATGTCTTGGTCGTCTTCGCTGTCGCTGTCGCTGTCCTCGTCGCTCGACGGCAGGTCACCGACCTCCACAGTCTTTGCCTTTTGTCGGGCTATGGCTGCCTCCTTGCGGGCCTTCTTTTCTGCCTTGCGGTCCTCGCGAGAGACGGCCTCTGTGGAGGCCTGGGCGGGACCGGCGCCGTCATCGTCGTCGCTCTCTTCCTCCTCGGAAGTCTCTTCTTCTGTGGACTCGTCTTCGTCACTATCGTCGTCGTCCTTCTTCTGCGCGTTGGCACTCCAGATGCTAACTTCGTTGCCATCGGCGTCGACAGGTCGAATGTCGCGCGAAAAGTGCTTGCCACCTGCGGCAGTAAATATCAGTATATATGTAGTTGAGAATGACCCCTAAGAGCCTAACTTGGAAGAAAAGGGACAAGACTTACCTCCTCGGCTAGGCTTCTTGAACTTGCCTCCGCGACCGCGAGAGTTTGTTCCAGGACCACCAGCCATCTTGAACACGGTAGTAGAGAGGGTGAGGGAGAGATGTAGACTGGTATGAGCGCTTTGTAGAATATATCGAGATTTCCTAAGA
This sequence comes from Fusarium staphyleae, assembly GCA_017140175.1. Classification (NCBI taxonomy): domain Eukaryota; kingdom Fungi; phylum Ascomycota; class Sordariomycetes; order Hypocreales; family Nectriaceae; genus Fusarium; species Fusarium staphyleae. The sequence continues at coordinate 36,920 of JADDON010000159.1, forward strand.
CCTTGTTTGGCTCTCAAATCTGGTGTGTAACGTTAAGTCTCGGGCGTTGATTGATGTTTGTCGCTGATCAAACTCGGTTGGAGGCGGGGTAGCGGGGTAGCTAATGACGGCAGGTTTCCAGGCGTGAATGATAGTTAGTGGGAGGACGAGGATCGAAGAGTACCTAAGTTATGTGGTTCATATGGACCTGGCACAGCAGTTTCTTCTTTATGAGAGGCGGTGACACGCTTTTATGCAGTCACAGTGAGGGCCTTGATTGCATAGCTTTCTCCGAGTAGAGTCAAACATTGTAAGTATCCGAGAAAAGAGCAGCAAGACCGAACTCTGGACACAGGGTAAGTTAACTGCCTCAGCCTGAGGGTTCATACTACGCCTGTGTTAAGAGAAGGCCAATGTATGACTCAACTCTAGTCGTATTAGCTATTAGATAACTTATCTGCATTTGAGAGGCCCATTGTCGGAGATGCCTCGATCAGGGAAACAGCAGTTTCGCTGTAACGTCAAGCCAGCCTAAACAAAGGCCTGGAATAAGGTACTTGGAGTAAGTCCACGGGCGTCTCCGCCGCTGAACGAATAGGAGACCCTGGGTTTGTCGTCGCTGATCCGCCCTGTGAGAGGGGCGCTTCCAGCGCCTGGAAGCGGCCAGCCCATCATGCATCGATAGACCCTTGACTTATTTCCATGCGGCACACGACACGACGCATCATATGAGTTAACATGAAGACAAAGGTACTTTGACTCGCCACTTCTGGAGTGACCGACATAAGCATATGTGATATGGTATAGCAACTGTGTGCTGCTGTCTATTGCCATAGTCTGCTCAATACTGTAAGTCCTCAAGGGTCGGTAATAAATCACTGGACTTCACGATGGATAACCCAAGTTATTATTGTTGCTGTGACCCCCTCCATGCAACCGAGTAAAATACCGGCACATCGATTCTCCGACCCGCTCCGCGCTCCACAGCGCACATCAAAACCACGTCGCGCCGGCCACGATTTTGGACTTTTTCTTTCCTTTCTTCTTCAACCTACTAGAAAAACTGAATCCTTCTAATTCACTCCGGCTTCCATTACACCATGGATGCATGCGGAGGGGAAACAGGAGGAAAGAAGAAGTCTCTCGCTGACTTACCCTCTGTCCTGTCTTGTAGCTTTTGCTGCGTTGGGAGAGAGAAATTTATAACAGCGGAACATGCCCTCTTTTGATTGATATCTGCATTAAATGAAGTCACCGCTCGGCTCGGCCTGGCCTAGATGTAGGCCAGAATGATGCTCAGCCTCTGCTATGAATAAGAGTTGCCTGCGTAAAACCCAAGATATGGCACGACGCGTCTTCCGCGACCTGCCCACGCGTCGTAGCCTGCGCAAGTCGGACCTCTCATAACAGAAGGATGATGATGCAACATCGCCGCCGAGTGTCGATGGTGTCTAACGTTATAAATTGTGCTCATTATTATCGAGTCCATGGATAGAGCCAAATGCGCATATACATTGGAGTCATATCACGCTGTTTCATTGGCGCAGTGGATTTCTGGTACTACCCATGCTCGGCTCTTTGGTGAGATACAGCATGTTCATTGGTATATTGACTGGGCATCGAAGAAACATTGGTTAAAATGTCATTCCCAAGTGCACCAGAAAGATGCTTCTACGTCCACTTCAATCTACGGAGATCCTAATACTATTCTGATACGTATTTCATAACATAACATAAACATATCTATACCTAGACTAACGCTGCCATCCCAGTTTTTGCTGTCATCCATGACCGCACGGAAGAAATGCAAACCCAAGCACGGCTGACGAAACCCTTGTAACTTGACGCTGGTGTTGAAGCTAAAATACACAGCACAGTACTATGTTAGGAGGAATCCCCACGGCGATGGAGCAGCAATGACCTCGAGTACAAGTAAAACTGAGTGATGCCAAGAGCGCAGATGCCAGTCGAGTCGTTTACTATACCAAAGGCGATCTCTTGTTCGCATTCACGATCCCACGCTCTGCCCTCTTGGCCCTGATCTCGGACAAAGTCGAGAGTATTCTGTCGCTTTGGGCTTGCTGCTCCTGTGTTGGCTCGTAGTCAATGTACTTGCGACGCAGTCGTCGCCAGGCCGCCTGATCTTCCCGATACCCCAGCGAGCCAGTCTTGTAGGAGGATTGGAAGGTGTAATTCGAGTCCCAGTCCAGGGCCTTGATCTCTCGCTTGAGCTGCTCGCTCTTTGTTGAAAGCTCCCAGATGTCCACCGCGTTTTGCCAGTCTACCTGGTGGACGTGATATGATGGGAGGCGTGGCTCGGCTGGTAATTGCACGGGAAAGATCTCGTACGTGTGCTCAAACCCAGGGTGTAGACCCGAAGAGAGGGTCTGGTGTTCATAAGGGTTCACTTTTGGTTCCGGAAGTACCAATGGGGAAATGCAGCCGACTTTGTCCTCTCCTGATGTCGTGCTCTGACGGCGAATAGCAGGAGTAGAAGGAGGAGAGGGGATGTCTCGCTCGGACTGGTCACTGCTAGAGTTACCATGACTCGTGTCGTAAGGAGTGTAAGATGACCAGTTGTCCACAGAGAGCGTATGACTACTGATGGCAGAGGCTAGTAAGGGGGTTTCCTTCTGGACCGGGAATCTTGATAGATAGCTTGGAGGGACGTCTTTTTCGTCAGACAACTCTCCTTCGTCTGCTGTGTGACGGCCGTTGTCGCTCCGAAAGCAGTAATGTGGTGGGACAGCCAAGTCGTTATTGAAAAAGCCCATTGCCGTTGAGGCATCCGGAAAATAGAACGAGGTCATGGAGACGTCCTCGGCACTGGAGTCTCTAGTAGAGGCGGTGCTGGCTTTAGCAGACATGATGACTTGGCCGTCGATGTCACTGTTAATATAGATGGCTCTCGATAGGGATGAGATAGTAGAACTGTAGTCAAGAGAACCACCAGTCGACAAGTCTAGCCAAGACACGACTGAGGATGTTTGATGATTAAGTCCAACCATCGAGCCAGCCACGCTCGTGAGATTCTTATAAGGAGCAGCAGAAGTGAACTTGAGGCTCTTGCATGGCTACTCACTTATGCTGGATCGGAGAAAGAACATGGCTGCTCGCTGTGTATCCGGGAAAGAGCCTGCATGGGCTATGTTTAATTGATCCATACTTTCTAGGTATGTACGGCAAAAGCTTCTTGAACGCTTCAGCTCCCATAAGCACACCCCTTGTAGTAATGAACTCCGATTGATATAAGTCCTCATCCGAGCTGACCACTACGGAGGACTAAGTCCTGGTAGTAGGAGTAGGTATCAATCAAACTTAGGCAACGGGTACTGAGAATCACCTTCAAAATCACCAAGACGGCAGCCGAAATTCACAGAGTCCCAAATGAAAAGTAAGGGATTAGTCGTTTCGAGGGCTTTGGCCTCTCAGACGCATATGCTAGCCGCTGTACAATATGTCCACTAACCGCCGAAACGATTACATGCGGTAGACAGTAGTATGTATACTGATCAAGCTCAAATCGAGCAGACTGAGATTACATGAATCCATGATCAGAAGACTGGTTTGATCAGCGCAGGGTGGCACGCCCAGACGGCTTATTCTTGGCGAGCTAGACGCTATGATGTTGAACGCTGTGGTCAAGCTGAGTAGACCCGGATGTGGAGGCCATCTTGAGAAAATATTATCCAAAGAATAATCGGTAGGACGGCTGGTTTTGAGCCAGTTCCATCCTCTCTTCCTGTTAATCTCGACCATCAAACTTTCACTGTTCTAATGGACTTGCCTTACCCAGCACGCACGCTGAAAGTCTTTTGTTCGATAACAGGACGGCCCGCTTGAATAGTTGACCTGCAGTGGATGTGCAGGGAACCTCCAATCGCAAAGCCCAAGAGATGCTTGTTGCCGTTCATCTCGACAGATCTTGCAAGACGTCACTTAGTTTCGTTCGCTTCCGCTTCCTAAGTGCCAACACTGGTGCCGACCTCTCCGAGATACCCAAACTCGTCTCTTTCTGCGGAATCGACGCCGTCGTAGACTTCTTAACTTCCCTAGTAAGAGGATTCCGCGTGAAAGTATATCGCTGCGTAGCAAATAGCCCTCGGCTCACATACGACGGCCGGATGCCTATGCCGCCCCCTCGAGCGCTGTGTCCTAGGTGCAGACACGCAAGTGGCCGCGACGGCAGAATAAAGGGACCCGCCACAGTCTTTGTGGCCGGACGAGCACCGCGAGCAGCTAGATCTCGGTCGGAGTTGAGTTGTCCTAGAAAGGAGTAAAGCCAGAATGCCCATACCTCAAATGCAACACCGTGACACGCGCGGGCATCTCGCGATACGGCATCTGTATCCCACGATGGGGTTTGGACTTTGGCCGTGTCGGTGAGATAGTTGAGTAGCGACGGAGCTTGAGAATCTTGAACAAATTTGACGGCACACCGTGAGTCGCTGCACAGCGACAAGAGGTCGTTATCGATGCTTGCCGCAAGGTCTCGGACGAAATTCGACGGTGTCTCCTCTAGCGGCGCAAACAGCATAAGATAGCGTAACAGCGAGTCTTCAAGACCATACGGCGTATCAGCCTGCTCCCAACCCTGCTCTAGCGCCGCCTCTTTGCTCGTTGTCCAGTCTTCCCTAGTACCCATGACATCGTACAGAGCCAGCGAGGGGAACCGCGAGACCCATTGAAGAGACTCTTGGGTGGTGGTCTGATCACCCCATACTCGTAGGATGCGCAGCAGAGGGAATGGGTCCTTCTTCTCGGTCCAGCCGCGGACGAGGCGGTCTGAGACACGGGGGAAGACGGCTCGCAGGTCGTCGGCTGGTTGGATGAGCTCGAGGGCGCCGAGGTTGGGCATATCGGCCAGACAGAGAAGTTCGTGCGTGGAAAAGGCGCAGCCGCCAGTGAGGACCAGATGAGTGATGAAGTCTGTGGGTGGTGCGGTCAGGGGGAGGGTATAGCGGGTGAGATCATTCCCAGGACGGCATATATGCTGGCGGAAGCGGTAGAGACCAAGGTTCTTTTCATCATCATCCATGAGAAGCTTGGAGAAGAGTTTCCAAGCTTGAAGACATACTCCCCTATTCAGATGTCAGTCTTTTCGTGATATCTCTGACCGTCTCGCGCTACCCGTCTGTTCTTACCTTGCCTCTAGGAACCGCCAGATGCGCCATAGCAGATTGTTCGGAATAGCCTTCAAGTCAGCGACTGATCTGACCTTACCGATGTTGTTAGCAACGACACTTATGGTCATGTCCACCAACGATCTTGGGCCCCGGGGTCCTCGGGCGGTATAGGCGGGATATGGTCGGCGACGACTCCAGTCTTGGTCAGCTTCGATGAGCGAGTCGCGCGACAGTCTCCATTCCTTAAAGACTTGGCCTGTTGACTCGTCAAATGTGGCTGACATGACTACGTTAGATGCAGCCAGAGTAAGCAAGATAGAATTGTTGATTAATTTATTCAAGATGAGAGGTCTGCTGTTGATTAACTAACTGTTAGAAGACGGAGAGTGAGTGGCAAGTTGTTGAATCTCTTTGTGGTTGGTGGAGTCGGGTCCAATCTCACTTGCACCTTCTTTCTTTCAGTGAGCGTTTTGTCAGGAAGTCGGGACTCATCACAACTAACGTTAGGTTATCACCATCTACAACTATAAAAGCAAAGTTGGCCCCTTCTCACATTCAGTTTGTACTTCTCTGGTTTCAATTTATGATTTTTTTCTTCTCTTCTTCTTCTCCTTCTTCGAACTATCTCTTGTCTCAGACGTTGTCCTCAGCGAGACATATCGCAACAGAGCAAGCGACACCGTGCATACATACAACGGCCGCCTTCTAATGCTATGGCTTGGAGCCATCCCGCAATCAGTTTTACTCTGATATTGCAGAGTCCTCTCTAGCCGGGTAGTCGCTTTCCACCCAAACATCCATCTAAAACACGCACGAATGGTATCCAATTGCAGCCTCCCAATCCATCTATCTCTTACAGTCCAGCCTCTACATCTACAGCATAGGCTTCAAGTCCTCGGCTACGGTGAAGGGAGCTTCCGTCTTGCTCTTGATCTCGTCTACGGTGACGCCGTCGGCAATCTCGATAAGAGTCAGGCCGTGGGCAAAGTCGACGTCAAAGACACCCTAAGTTAATAGTTAGCTTCATGTCGTGAATGGGCATAAATAAACTTGGGGTCAGGTCACTCACCAACTCGGTGATAATCCTAGAAACGCAGGCCCGTCCCGTCAAAGGGAATGCGCACTGCTTGACGAGCTTGGGGTTGCCCTTCTTATCCGTGTGCTCCATGGTTACCACAACCTTTGTCTTGCTAGGGTTACTGACGAGATCCATGGCGCCGCCAAAGCCCTTGACCTTGCCTGGCAGCATCCAGTTCGCGAGGTCACCTGTAGCGCTGACCTGCATGGCGCCCAGGATGGTCAGGTTGATGCGACCGCTGCGGATCATGCCAAAGCTCTCCTCGCTGCCAAAGACGGCGGCACCAGGCTTGAGCGTCACCGTCTCCTTGCCGGCATTGATCAAATCGGCATCCTCATCACCCTTGCGGGGGTAGGGGCCCAGACCCAGGATGCCGTTCTCAGACTGCAACTGGACTTCCACCTCGGGGCCGACGAAGCCAGGGGCGAGCATGGGCATGCCGATACCCAGGTTGGCGTACATGCCGTTCTTAAATTCTTTGGCAGCGCGGCGGACAATGCGTTCCCGCTTGGCCGCTGTTTCGCCACTACCAAGCACCTTTGCGGCCTCAGGGTCGCTCTCGTCCTTGGCCCAGGTGTATTTCTCAATCGACTTCTCCTCGGTGCTCTGAATGACGCGCTTGACGTATATGCCGGGCAGGTGAACGGCCTCGGGAGGAATCTCACCGGGTTCAACGATATGCTCGGCCTCGACAATTGTCATCTTTGCGTTGCGGCCCATGGCACCGTTGAAGTTGTGCGCGGCTAGGCGGAACTGGCAGTTGCCAAGCTTATCGGCCTTGTAAGCCTTGACAAAGGCATAGTCGCCGTCGATGCTGTGCTCAAGGAGGTAGGACTTGCCCTTGAAGACCTTGACGTCCTTGGGGTACGAGTACTCGGCGGGCGCACCGTCGCTCTGGTTCCGAAGGGGAAGATCGCCAGTCTGAACAACGGTTCCAAAAGCGGCGGGGGTGTAGAAGGCGGGCACGCCTTTACCGCCAGCCGCGCATCGCTCAGCGAGGGTTCCCTGGGGGGTCAGCTCGAGCTCGACCTCGCCAGTAAGGTACATCTTCTCAAACGTCTTATTCTCGCCAATGTAGCTAGCGATCATCTTGCGGATCTGCTTCGTCTTGAGAAGCCTGCCGAGGCCAAAGTCGTCGGTGCCGGCATTGTTCGAGACGGCAGTGAGACCCGTGATCTCGGGCTTCTTAAGGACCTCGTTGATGAGGGAGTCTGGGACACCACAAAGACCGAATCCACCGCAGAGGAGCGTCGAGTTGGACTTCATGTCCTTGAGGGCTTCAGTGGCTGAGGGGAAGACCTTGTTAATCTCGGGGCGACGAGCTGTGGCCGAGAAAGCTCGTGCGACGACTGCGTTAGGCTTTGAGGGCGTCAGTACCGAAGCTCTCTTCGCTCTACAAAGCTCGCATGACGGACGCTGGTGAGCTATATATCAGGAAGTGACCTACATTGGAGGCATTTTGAGCAAACGCCCGAAGAGTCCGTATTCGGAAAGCGGCGGAAGGCATCTCGTGTGAAGTTATATGGGAATATATGAGGAGGGCGGGTAATGAGATGGGTATGGCTTCAGGGCAACCCTTGCGGTCGGCTATGGGGTTGTCTTCAACAGCTACAGCTTCAAGCGGTCAATTGTGCTTCTATCACGAAACATCAGCCCTCGGGATTGATTATGGCACCCTCAGCATTAAGGGAAAGCAAAGAGGTGAGGATGAGGAGAGCGTGAGCGTGAGCTTGAGCCGACTAAAACGGTAGATGGGCGGGGGATGTCCGTTTATCAATGCCGGCTCTGGCCGCGGAGCATTTACACGGAGAGTGGAGACACTTTGATTCCGCACCTTCGGAAGCGAAACTCGGCATTCGGCGCCGCCTCCGACAGAGAGAAAATGCCCAGGTCCATGATCAACGGTTGCCAGGTAGTGAACCAATGCAGCTGATTCCTGGCGGGAAGTGGAGGGTTTTCCCCGACCCTAAAGCCCGAGGAACAAGTCGAGGTTGCGTGCCACCATTTCCATTCCCAGTTTAGTTAACTAGCCCGCAGCGGGGGCCCAAGTCCGGGGCAGCTTATAGGGCTGTTGGAAGGGGGCTGCCTCAGGCACCCACTTC
>JADDON010000016.1:0-56428 GCA_017140175.1 Fusarium staphyleae
ACAAATAAAAGAAAAAGAAAATGAATGGAAGAGAATAAGGGAATCGTATATACAATAATCTGCGCGTACCTCGGGTGTATTGCTTCTGGCTGGCGAAGCATGCATGCATGCTTCGCCAGCCAGAAGCAATACACCCGAGGTACGCGCAGATTAATGTATATACGAAGCCCTTAATCTCTTAAATTCATTAGCTTTATCTAGTATTTGTGAAGTATAATTAACATTATCTTTCTTTAACTTAGCTTCTATACTTAACCCATTTTGTAATAAATCATTTATTTGTTGATCACGTGTAGCTATTAAACGATCAAGAATACTTATTCTTCTACAAAATCCTTGAGCATCAATATCAGACATAGTATCAGGAACATCTAATGACATGTTCCCACTTACATCCGTTATAACGTTTATACTATTAGTTATTACGATATTGTTAAATTGATTTATAAAGTCAGCAAATTGAGGTAATAATTCATTAATTTTTAACGCTATTTCACTAAGCTCTCCTATTGTACTTTGTAATGGAAGGCTTGCAAAGGCATGAGGTTTAGGTATATCTATATCTATATCTTTATAAAAATCTAATAAATGTTTAATTGTAAATTTATTCATACTTTTGGTAATTGTTATTATAATACGTGCACACAGCGTCACTCGTAGGAAAAAAAAAGTATATAAACGATTATATTTATATACTATATATTAAACTATTCATAGAATAATCTAATACATTTAAGGTAAAAATTTATATCTAGCTTTAGCTTTAGCTTTAGCTTGCTATGAAATAATGCGCAAGCTAAGCAGCAGCATTCATAAAGCTATGTATTAAATATTATGATCTAGAAGCAAAAATAGCCGATAAAAATTTGTCTTTCTTGATTTAATAAACTACTTATTATCTTAATAGTAAGTGGTATAAAACGAATATAAAATATTAATTCTATACCTTACCTCATCTTAGACTCGAACTAAGATCTAAATATTAGAAGTATTCTGCTCTGCCATTGAGCTAATGAGACTTTTATAAATTTTATTCTATCTAAGCAATACTAATAATTGATAGTTTTAGCTTTTTGCTGCTTGCTAGCTTTAGCTTCCGCTGTCACAGTAGCTTTAGCTTGCTAAATAATACAGCAGCTGCAGCTGTCACAGTACTTTGCATGCCTAGAGATAATTTGTATAAATATTCCTTATACTGTAGCTTTAGCTTTATTAGCTTGCTGTATGTATATTCTTTATATACTCATTGTACTTTGTAGAGGAAGACTTACAAAGGCATGAGGTTTAGGTGGACTTGATAATCCTCATTCTAAACTACTGTAACATCTATTTAAATTAGCTTGTAATACGTCAGTGTAGAATCCAGGAGTTAATCAAGGATTTCTAGAAGCCACTTTTCCTTCTACTAATTGTGAATATACAATGTATAAGAATAATCAAGCAGCTATTACACTTACTATAGATCCTATACTACTAATTAAGTTTCAACCTGCAAAAGCATCAGGATAATCACTAATTCTTCTAGGCATTCCTTGTAAACCTAAGAAATGTTGAGGGAAGAATGTAAGATTAACTCCTATGAATAAAAGTCAGAATTGAACTTTAGCTAAATTTAAGTTATAATTTAAACCTAATATTTTAGGTATTCAGAAGTATCATCCGGCAAACATTGCGAAGATTGCCCCCATACTTAACACGTAGTGAAAATGCGATTGATTAATAAAATTAGTACTATTATTTATCTTTTAGAATATAGGGTTCGCTTTATTCTAAAATAGTACTTATATCTTCGGGATTATCGTTTTGGTTAAATCTAGGTTCAGATATAATCATTTTTCGATATTGGTTTTTTCTCGCAATAGAATCAAACCTTAAGGCTTCAGAATACATGTCTCCAATATATGATGTAAATCCAGAGGATCTAGATATACCACCACTTAGAGGGGAGTCATCATCTAATTTATTTAATACTAAATCTAACTTATCAGCTTCGTCTTTTTTAGTTAAAGCCTTTCTGGCTCAATATCTACTGGCAGTTGTACTATTATCGTGTTCAATGGGTAAAAGTCCACTTAAAGGTATACCTGCTTGTCAACGTAAACAAGGAGTGGCTGTGCTGCTTTGCGTACGTAAGCTACGCAGCATAATTCTTTTCTTCTTATAAGATTGGAATAATTTACAAAAAGAATAGTTCAAAATTGCTCATAATTTGGGACGAAAATAAGTTAAAGTTATTAAGATTATAGTTAAAAAAAAAATAGAATAAAGATTAACTAGATTAAAATCAGTAGTACTTTCTATGGCAGCATAAAAAAAATTTAAAAACGGTTTACGGATTAATAGACTAAAAACAAATAAAAAAATATAGTAAGATATAGTATATATATTAAATTTGGGATATTGAAATTTCAAATCCCAAAATGATAATATAGTAAAAAGTACAATTGTAACAAGTACTAATTCTATCAATAAGGTGAATAACAACTGCTTAAAATAAGTTATTATTATTATTTTTTTGGACTGTACCTTTACCAGTAATAAGTATACTATTTATTTTCATATAATAGATAATTTTTAACACAAGGAATTTTATATCATAAAGGGTTCTCGTATTGAATTAAATCTATTATAAAATTTGAGTATATTCTATGCTCTACACTATATTTAGGAGATGTTTTATATTTTCGAATTTCTATAAAAGGTTTAATTTTAGTAACTCTATAGAATTTCATATCACAATATAATCTATTACGCATAAAATAATCATAAATAAATAGCATCTTATTATCATTTTGAAATCGAAAAGCGATAGAAGTGTAATTTTTAGTGCGAAACATTCCTGATTTCAAGGATCTTTGACGTTTAATAATAGTAGGTTTAAAATTAAATATAGTATTATCGAAATTTAATTTGGATGTATATTCATTATATTGGAATTCCAAATTACATTCTATTCTATTACCGGCATAATTAAATACTATACTTCCGTCAGTATCTATTAAACCTGCAAAATACGAATCATATAATTCTATATTATAGTTGGCTTCTATATAGTTTATATTATATAAACCACAAGCTTCTTTAAAACTAGGTACTTTTAGTCTTATCAAACCATTTATATTTTTAATAATATACAACATAGTTTCTGGAGTTGATACTATATAAATAGAATAAGGTTTATTTTTGTCAGTTCTAATTCTACCTAGATGTAAATAGTCTTGTATACGTTTTAATATTCTTATATCTCTATTATGTAATTTAATTCTAATTTGTTTAAGAACTCTTTTATTACTAATAGGATCTCATCTAATATCAAAATTTCCGTCACCATCTATTACACCTGCAAATCAATTTCAAAATTTAGAATCTTCTTTCTCTGGTATCTGACATGCAGTCTCTGAGAATCCTTTACAGTTTTCTGCTGATTGTATATTAGATCCATATGGATCTCTACTATTGTTATTTTGACTTTTTAAAAGAATATTATTCTTACTGACATCTAAGTTTATTAATAGCTTTAGCTTTAGCTTGCTAATGTGCAAACTAAGCCTAAAAATATTTAATGCGAAGGTCAAGCATGCATATTTAAACATATAAAGATAAGACGTATTAATAAAAAGTAAACAATATAGAAATAATATAGTTTCCAGCATATAGTCAGATGCAAAATAATTAAAAGAAGACAAATTATTTAGGCCCATTTGAGCAATTACGTAGTAAGTATCATGGAATGCTATATCTAATGATGCATTAGCTAACACAACTCCACTTAATCCACCCATTGTAAACATAAATACAAAACCTAAAGAAAATAACATAGACGGTGTCATTTTAATAGATCCTCCATAACAAGTTGCTAATCATGAAAATACTTTTATTCCAGTAGGAACAGCAATTATTAATGTAGCAGCTGTAAAGTAAGCTCTTGTATCTACATCTAATCCTACAGTATACATATGATGAGATCATACAATAAATCCTAATATTCCTATAGACATCATCGCGTAAACCATTCCTATATAACCAAATATTGGTTTATTTGAATTAGCTGATATAGTTGTACTTATTATACCAAAACCTGGTACAACTAATATATAACAATAATTTTGATTAATTTAATAGTCTAATTAAGATCTATTAAGATTAATACTCAAAAACTTTCGTTTTTGTTAGGACTCTATCTTATACTGAATTTCTATTCATTGAATTTTTTAATTTTATAATTTTTTCTATACCTATTTCCGTTAAATGATTTCTTTCTTGTATCAATATGTATGTTTTTCTTCATTTAAGATAATTATTGTGCTTACTAGATTGTAAATGAAAATTATCAAAATAATGTATTACTTTTCGAGCTGAACCAAAACTAGTTGATCCATAGTAATAACTATCTTGACTTTCTCTATATCCTATATTACCTCCAAATAGGTCTTTTAATCAAAACAAAACATTTTTATCCTTTTGATCTATTTGAAAGTTTAATCTAATTTCTGGTCTAGGTTTATTAATTCTATTGATAATTTTAATTTGAAAACTAGCATCTGCATCTGAAAATCCTGCAAGTCAGTGATTATGAAAATCATTGGAGTCATTTATTTTAAACTCTATACTTTCTTTTGAGTATTTCGAATAAGCAAGTACATTATTAATAACTTGATTAAATTTATTAATAGTTCTTAATTTACCATTAATTAAATTGATAACTCTAAGTATGCCATCTTTATTAGATATAATATACAAATAAGCATTTTTATCTTTAACTTGTTTAACATTACCAAAACCTATTATACTTTTTATATAATAGGCTAACTGAACATCGGGGGAACTAAATACAATTACCAACTGTTGTTGAGAACTGAAATGTCCATCTCCGTCAATTAATCCGGCTAGATAATGTCCGAATTGTTGATCATTTAACGGTTTTAAGTGTGTCGGTACATGAATAGAAATATTTTTTAAATTTTCAGTATTGTCGCGTATAGTCTCTGGGGTTCCACTTTTTAAAGTGTTACCTGCTGATTGGCTTCATTGTTTTAACTTTTTTACTATATCAATTAAGAGGGAGTATTTAAAACTTGTTAGCGAAGCGTTTCCAGCATATAGCAACATTAAGAGGCTTATAATTTTAACCTCTGGGTGACCGAAGAATCAGAAAAGATGTTGGAATAATATAGGATCACCACCACCGGCTACTTCAAAGAATGATGTATTAAAATTTCTATCTGTTAATACCATAGTTATACCACCAGCTAACACAGGTAATGATAATAAAAGTAATACTGCAGTTATAACTACTGCTCATCCAAATAAAGCTAATTTATGTAATCTGATTCCTGGTGTTCTCATATTAACGATAGTAGTTATAAAATTAATTGATCCTAATAAACTACTTATCCCTGATAAATGTAAAGCAAAAATAGCCATATCTACACTTGGTCCACTATGACTTTGTATTCCGGATAAAGGAGGGTAAAGAGTTCAACCTGTACCCACTCCACCTTCAATACAAGCAGAGAATACTAATAATAATAAGCTAGGTGGTAATAATCAGAAACTTATATTATTTAATCTAGGGAATGCCATATCAGGACCCCCTACCATTAAAGGTAGTAAGAAATTCCCAAATCCTCCTATTAAGGCAGGCATAACCGTAAAGAATATCATTAATATAGCGTGAGCTGTAATAATACTATTATATAATTGATTGTTTGAGATATATTGAACACCTGGTCCACTAAGTTCCAATCTGATTAAGACTGAAAAAGCTGTACCTAATAATCCTGAGAAAAGAGCGAATATTAAGTATAATGTACCTATATCTTTAGCATTAGTAGAATTAAATCATCTTTCAATACCCATAGACATTTGTGATTTTAATGCTAAACTGGGTTTATAGGAACAACTCTCCTTTTCTAAAGACAAACCTAGGCAATTATTAAAGTACTTCTAGTGAACATAATTTTTCACTTAAAAGTTATTAACGAATATTTTTAATTAATAATTTCATACAATGCTGCTGCTCCTGTTATGCAAGCAAACCAGGAAGCATGAATATCTAGTATAAGATAGCTGGCTATCCATGCTATATAATAGCAGTAGTAGGCATGCTTCTGGCTACGAATGCTTCGCATGCATGCCAGGAGAAGCAACAGTAGCTTTAGCTTGCTATGAATGCTTTTAGCGAAGCAAAGCATGCTTCTTATTTATTAGCTTTAGCTTGCGATAATCAATAGCGCAAGCTAAAGCTACAATATGAAGGCTGTTATGAATGCTTCTGGCTATGAATGCTTCGCGGCTGCGAAGCATGCATCCGAAGGATGCATGCATGCATATATATATATGTATAAATATATATTTATTTTTATCATATAATAAATCTATATCTTGTCCTCCTTAGCTTTAGCTTTAGCTTGCTATAAAATAATGCTGCTTATAGCAAGCTAAAGCTAAGCAGTATAAATATGCACTGCATAGAGCTAATAAATTAATGTAATAACTGTTCTACAATCATATTATATTTTAATTATTATTATAATTAATTAATAAAATAAGTGGTGCTTTGCAGTAATCATCATTATTTAATTTATTGATGATTAGCTTTAGCTTGCTGGCTGGCTTGCTTCTTGCTTCTTGCGAAGCAAGAAGCAGCCAGCAAGCTAAGCAACCCTAAAAAGTACTACTCTATAATATTTTAAATACAAATATTAAATTTTATAGCTTTAGCTTGTTTCCTTGGGGTAGTAAGCCAAGAAGCATGAATATTTATATGCTGCGTGCTTCGCAGGCGAAGCATGCATAGCTTGCATAGCAGCAGCATGAATGCGTGCTTCGCTATGAATGCTTCTGGCTGCGAAGCAGCATGCCTGCACATCTTAATTAATTTATATATAACAGTTAGCCAGACAATAGTTATTTCGTGAAATTATTCTAGTAAAATACTATAATCAATAGATTCTTCTATATTTATAGTAACTTATTTGTATTTATCAATATTAGTTTCTCTATCTTTGATAAGCCACTAAAACATTAGCTTTAGCTTTAGCTTGCGCTAATAAATAGCGCAAGCTAAAGCTACTAAAATTAATAGATTTAGCTTACTGTGCTAGCCTATTAGCATAAATAAGATTAAGGAGGAATTGAACCTCATACAAATGATCTGCAATCACCGTGTAAAACCGTTTACAATCTTAATCTTTATCTATTTACAATAGATAATAGAATTTTATTAAGTTTATATATTTTTCGTGTTATTTTGTAATTCTAAATCTACAAGAGTATTTTCTAATATACTCACTGCAGGTAATATGAATAAGAAATGAGAGAAATATAAAGCAGTACTTAATTGTCCAATTTCTATAAATGGACTTTCTACATGTTTAGCACCTAATTGCATTAACATTAAGAAATTTATTAAGAATATATAGAATACTATCTTGCTTAAAGGTCTAAATTGTAAACCTTTAGTTAAACCTAAATCAGTTTTAGGTAATATTAAAATAATTAATATAGCAGCTAACATAGCGATAACTCCTAATAATTTATTAGGTATAGATCTTAAAATAGCATAGAAAGGTAAAAGATATCATTCTGGTACTATAGCAGGAGGAGTTTGCATAGGATTAGCCATTATATAGTTATCACTATCACCTAATACATTAGGCATAAAGAATACAAACATACCTAAAACAAATATAAAGATAAATATAGTAATTAAATCTTTAAATAAGAAGTAAGGAGCCATAGGCATTCTATCATAATATACTGGAACTCCTAAAGGGTTACTTGATCCAGCTGTTTCGTGTAAGGCTATCATATGCATTAATACTAATGCAGCTAATATGAAAGGCAATACAAAATGTAAAGCGAAGAATCTGTTTAAAGTAGCATTATTCACAGAAAAACCTCCTCATATGACAATTTGATTATGTATAATTTTTAATTTATACTTTATATCCTTTCAGATATAATTAGACTATGTCTTGAATTTTATTTAATACGCTGCTATATAGCTAACGTTATAAAACCCTGGGGTTATCGTGTTGAGCTTATTGTTGGTTTAACTCACTCATTAGTCGTTGAACGTCCTTAATTCCTTTTAATAAACCGAATTAAGTTCCGCTACAAATAATTTAATAACTGGAGGTAAGTTTATGTTATTAAATGTTCTTGTAATTTTCCCCATTTGCCACTAAAAAATAAGGCACTAGCTATTATTTCACGCTTCTATAAAATAATGCATAGCTGCGTGCTTCTATAAAATAATGCATGAAATAGCTAGCCTTATTTTCAAGGAGCCCTTTTACAGTTTCGGGTAATGTAATTTACTATAACGCATAGAATTTTGTAAATTATTTAGTCATTTCATATATTGAATGTACTTTAATCCTATTAAAGGATGTAAACCTTCGAAAGAAAAGAAATTTATAACTGTTTGAATGTCAGATTTAGAACTAACACCAAATTGATTAAAATTATTAGTAGTGTCTATTTTTCTTGTAGTATTAAACACTAATTTAAATGCTTCAAATAAATTTGTATGTATTCTTTGTTTTAATTGAAAACAACCATCATTATTGCTTTTAATAAAAAAAGAACCTTCTGAACATGTAAATCCTACAATTCAATTTTTAAAGAAATGTAATAATGTATAATCCTTTGCATCTTTCGGTAATTTAAATACATCTTCAATATTCTCTCTTGATGGTATTTGATCAAACATTTTTATATCATTTTTAAGAATATACATAGCCAAATTAAACTGATTAATTCTAGTTTCAGTTAAAAAGAATATATTATTATGTATTAATAAAGGAAATAAAACTTCTTGTAATTCAGTTCTATTTATTACTAATTTACAACTTGGACTTCTTAAATCTTTATATACATTTACACTACCTAATTTTAAAGTAGAATGGATATATTGCAAAGTTGAAATATCTTCTATATGTAAAGATATAACTAATTTCATAGTTATAAATCCTTTAGTTGTTTTAGTAATTTGAATATAACCATCTCCATCTATTAATCCGACTAAAAAGGCTAAAAAAGATGTAGGTAGGTTAACATAATCTTTTTTATCTAATAATTTATTCATTTTCTTTAAAGCGTTTTTATGTACATTACCTATTGTAGGCAATATTGAATATATAAAAATCATACTAATACCCAAAACTGTAGTTTTGATTGACTCAACAATGTCTTGTCCAATTCATGGCACAGCACTAATTAAATTAGTAATAACTGTAGCACCTCATAAAGACATTTGTCCATATGGTAAAACATACATGCTTGCTTATTAAATAACAAACTAGTTAAGTTTTAATTTAGTTTGTAATAAAGCGCTCCTGCCGGCTTGGCCGGGATACGCTGCATACAATATATAGCATAGAGCGTTCAGTGCAGGCTGCTTGTTAGCTTGCTAAGCAAGCTAAGCAAGCTAAGCAAGCTAAAGCTAAAGCTAAGTCCAAAGTTATGCTGTATATTACATATATAAATAGTACATATATATAAATTAAATTGGTCGTATTTATAAATCACATTTTTTGTTAATACACTGCCTAGATAGAAAGCTAAAGCTTTGCTTCCCTAGTCTAAGCTTAGAAATTGAAATTTCACAAAATAAACATTAATGCTTCTTCTATGCTGCATCTAGCAAAGCATAGAAGCAAGCCAGCTATAGCTATTATTCACTATTTGTATTCAGTGAACATATTAATAAATCTTTTGGATTTATAATAATAATTATTGGATTATCTACTATCTATTTTCAATGTATTTTTTCCTAATTCAAATACAAATTTGTAGATATAAATATAAAACTATGCTTAGCTTGCTATAAAATAATGCTTATTTCATAGCAAGCTAAAGCTAAAGCTAAAGCAAGCTAAAGCTAAAGCTACTAACGGGGGGAACGGGGGCCAGTAGACGCCTCATAATTAAATGTTGCCGTTAGCATATAACTATCTGCACAAGCCAAATCCCATGTATCTTTCACTCATACCCGTCCTTCTACCCGAGTAAATTTATATCTATCCTTAGTAAGGGGATCCTTTTTTAATATACTTACCATCTTTCTTAGTCTATTTTGATCTAAGTGGGCAGGATGTGCTTCAGGAAAATCCCTGCAATTTAGCTCAGGTAAACCTATTTTTTTATACAAAAAATTCCATTCACATTGCTGAAATAATCTTTTGGATATATCCAACTTGTTCTCCCTGTCCCTTCTTATTAGTTCTTTAGTGGCTTCCATATCAACCATATCATAGGTAAATCGAGGTCTATCCATAAAAATTAGAACAAAGATAGATACGGTCAATAACAGGGTTATCCCCCCTAAAATAATTCATTCTATTGGTATACTTTCTACATTAATAAAAGAACTTTTATTAATAAAATCTTCACGTTGGATATCCGTGGGTAAAATTAAACCTAATGGTAATAATAAAGCAGAAAATGAACTTTTTAAAGGTTGACTGCTGCTTAGCTTGCGCATGCTTTGCATGCGCAAGCTAAGCAGCATACTATTAGAAACCGTAACTTTAGCCGGTTTACAGAATATAATATTTCTATAAACAAACAAGTAATAAATATAATAATTTATTTTACAAACTTAAAAATAAGCTAGAATAACTTTGAATTCGTATATTCTATTAGTTAGAAATATTTAACTAAAAGCTCCGACTGAACATTAAGCAGCATTTCAGCCACCCACTAGTGACCCAGTCTGTCGCGATCCTCTAGAGAACCGACGATCTCTTATTACTCCGAAGCATAATATTTTGATCGTTTTCACTAGTATCGCCAAAGAATTGCTTTAGCTGGTCACTTCGCTAACCAGCTAAAGCCTTAAAATTCTTCAATAACCCCGTCAGGTTATTCCACTTTTATCTTATTTTCTTCTAGAAGTTACATAAGAAATTGAACTTGTGGGACTATAGATTAATAATAGTTTATTTGTATTTAACAATTCAACGTCTTAATAGTACTTTTTTTTTTGTTTTTAAGGCTCTATATATTGTTTTTGGATTACAATTTAAACTTAAACCCGCATCAGTTATACTACTATATTCTCCAAATACTGTATTATTTTCAAGGTTATAAAGTATAATAGGGAGCTGCTTGTTTAGCTTTCTGCTGCGCAAGCTAAAGCTAATGCGCTTGCTAAGCATTAAATTACCTATAAACATAGGCCTAGTAAAGCACTCTTCACTATCATTAGTAGCTTTAGCTTGCCCTATTGGGCAAGCTAAGCAACACTGCTTTGCTTTGCATAAACCAGGGGCAGCATTCATTTTTATTCTGTCTAATTCAGTGTGCTTATAGCCAAAACTAGACCCGGCTTCAGTTAATATATTATAATTTGGTAATAAAGATTTTAAATAAAAATCTTCTACATCTAAAAGGTTTTTATTATTTTCCACCGTAGTCTTTTCTGTAAATGTTTCTAATACTATAAACGCAAAGTTGTCTATACCATACTTATTTACGGCTAATTTAACTATCTTACTTCCAGTAAGATTGATTAGATGTCTGTAGAATCTAGTAAAGAATTTATCTGTAGAAGCAGATCCTATATAAAAATCCTTAGTTATCTTATTTAAAATTAAATAAACACCACTTAGACCTCTTGTTTTATCTTTAATCTTATCTTTAGTATTTTTATTTCTAAGATCTTCAAATATAAAAACAGTAGGCTGCTTTGCTTTGCATAAATAAGGATGCTTTATTTTATATGCAGCAGTGCTGCTTTGCAGCAGTGTAGCTGTCCCTACTACTCTTATATTTTTATCCCTTAAAAATTCTGAAACAATTTTAGAACACTGATTGTTTACTGAGGAAGATGTACTGTAACATCTTCCTTTTTTAGAAGTACAAGTACCATTATATCTTGTTGAATTAAAAATCACACCATTATTAAACCATTTTGGGCTATGTTTATTCGAGTAACCCAGAAATCCAGTAACTATCATAACGATAAGGATTATTGTACCTATAACTCACGTTAAAGTTCTTGGTGCTCTATATGATGCGTAGTATATACCTCTTCCTATATGTAAGTACACTAAAAAGAAGAAAGCTGATGCTGTATTACTATGTAAGTAACGTACTAATCATCCATTGTTTACATCACGCATAATCAAATAGTATTAAAATAAATTATTATCTACTATAATCTAATCCCTAGACGCACTATCTATGGGCTTAGATGTGAAAATATATTTATTTTTATAAAGTTTATTAGTATCAATATAACGATTACAAGTATTACTACTAGGCTTTAAACCTAATGCTTTATGAGCAGTACTAAATGAAGCAAAAGGAGACCCCTTTACCATTTCTGATCCATCATAAATATAAACAACCTTAGGATTTTCTGATCTATTGGCTATACTATATTTACGAACATTTTCTGTGTGAGATATATTAAGTTTTACATCAAAAGGTGGTTGAAGCTCTATAATAGCATTAAATCTTTCAGTTATATTAATAATCTTATTATTAATATCGCTTACTGATGAAGATTTCATCGTGCTATATCTTTTATTTAGAGTATCTGAAATATCTAAAAATAAATTCTTACCTTCTGTTGTATAATAATATCCTTTAATTTTTAATAGTAAAGCCATTTTTCATAGTTTAAAGTCTATAGCTTTACGAGAGTAAAACTTAGATGAATCTAGATATGGTAATAGGTAATAATATAAACCATCTACATTAGCTATTGCTAATGATACTACATTAGTTCTTATATTAATCGTATTTGTAACGCTTATAGGAAGTATTTTATTGTCAGGATCCTTATGTAGTGTAGCATTGTTTGATAAGTTCATCAAAAAATTGATTATACCATTTAAACATTCTTGACTAGTATTTTTCTGTGCTACTTGAAAATACAATGCTGAACCTGTTTTAATACCGAAGGTACCTTCACCTTCTATAAATCCTATAAGTCAATTTGGGTTTATTATAATTTGAGATTTCGAAGTATCATATGTGAATACCTCTCTTTTAGAATTCATACTATTCTTAATAGATATAATTTTGGCTATATCTGCCTCAGATAGTACTTTATTCTTAGCTTTAATAATAACTACTTCATTAAAACTAATAAAGTCTAACTTTTTACTAGTATGAAGTGGATACTGTTTAAAGATGTCACATAACTTATTTATATTTAAAGAATCTTCGACGATAAAAGAACAACTATTTCTACTACTTTCTTCCACAACTCTACCAAAACCTAACTTAGATTTAATTATGTAAAGTACTTCTATATCATCAATATGTAAATTTATTTTAAATCTTAATTTAATATATTTACGATCTATCGATACTAAAAAATTACCTTCAGCATCAGTAAATCCGCTAAATCAATATAAAAAGTCTTTATTATGTGTTGCTTGCTGTAGCTTCGCATCGGAAGGGTATGCAAGCATGTGTACTTTGTTAGAAGAATTATCTAATCTAAAGTCATCTTCATTTAAATAAGGGGAGTTAGTGAACTTTCGAAATCCCATTTTATTTTTATAACCTGATACAAAAATAAACAATGATAAAGTTATGCCTTCAAATAGGCATAGATATATAATCTAGACTTCTCTACTTCTCAGTGGAGATTGGACTATATCATCATCTATGTTTAGGAGGGCGCGTATAAAAAAAAATATATTTTTTTTTATTCCTCGCCTTAAATCATCAAACCTAAACCAGATGTCGGGCGTATAGTCTCTGAAGATAATACTGGATATATAATAACATCTAGTATTTTCCTGCTGATTGTCTTAATAAAGGTTTTCCAGCAATTAGCCCAATTTAAAGAACACATTATGCTTATATATGTTCTACAGAATTAAATGCTTCTAATACTGAAGGGTTATAATGCATAGCTAGAGTAACACCTGTTACAATTTGTATAACTAAACAAACTAATAATAAAGATCCAAAATTTCATAAGTAACTTATATTACTAGGTTGTGAAGCGTCTATTAAATAACCATTAGCTAATTTTAATAAAGGGTGATTTTTTAATATTCTCATGGTAATTATTAATTATTTATATATTGTATATAAATATATTTATTCAAAATGTAAATTATAGAATAAATATATTTATTTATTTCTAATAAGTAACTTATGCGAAGCACTGCTATACAATTATAAAAAAAAATCGTAAGCAATAAGTTTACATTAAACTGTATAATATACAGGACTATTATATTGTATCTCCTACTTAGAAATGAACTAAGAATTTAATATTATAAATATTATTTTACGTTAGATTTTTCTAAAAATCCCGCCGCAGGGCGGCGTTATTATGGAAGTGTACGCATTAGCTTTAGCTTGCGCATTATTTTATAGCAAGCTAAAGCTACTTTGGGCACGAACACACGTACTTGGATACGCATCCTACAGCGATAAAAATAAATTCTAGTACTAAAAGGGTATCTTTATTTGTTACTAGTGGGCCCTTGGGTATAGGATCAGAAATAATATTAGAATATTTGATAATATAATAACATTTACAACATCCGAAACCATAGGTACAAAAGTAAATATAGACAGGTAAAAGCAAATACCTATTAATATATAAAGAGCGTAATTAGTAACAACACCATTACTTAAACTAGAAATAATTTTACTAGACTTAGTTAAAACCACACCAAATCCGTAAGGACCAATAGATTCAATACTACCTTTATCTAAAACTTTTGTAGTTTGACCTCCTATTTCTAAAACTGAATTAACAATATATTTATTATAAAAGAACTCTACTAAAAAACGTTGATTGAAGAAACCATAAATATAATAACCTAAACTCGATAATTTAAAGTTAGATATTATATTAGGCATAAACTCAGAATATATTATAGCTAAAGCCGAGAAAGATACAGTTAATATAAAAGGAATTAATTTAAATATAGTAGGTACACCAAATTCTGTATCAATCATTATTTCATGAACAGGGTGAATAAATATACTATTATCTACAAAAAATCCTGAACCTAAACCTATGAAAATATCTCTAGTAATATATCCAAAATATATAGAAAAAATAGCTAATACAACTAAAGGTAAACTGATAAATATATCACTTTCATGGGCATTTCTATAATAATTAACAGGTCCATTAGGATTAGTTAAGAAAGTTAAATATATAACTTTCACTGAATATAATGTAGTAAATATAGCACCTATTACTGCTATAACATATACATCAATACTACTAAAATGGTATTGACCATAAGCAGATTCTAATATAAAATCTTTACTATAAAATCCTGTCATAAAAGGGAAAGCTACTAAACTAAGACTAGCTATTAATATTACAGAATAAGTTAAAGGTAGGAATGATATTAATCCTCCATATTTTCTTAAATCTTGATTATCCACCACAGCGTGTATAACTGCACCAGCCCCTAAGAATAATAATCCTTTATAGAAAGCATGATTTACTAAGTGAAATAAAGCTACATTATAAGAAGATAAACCTATTGCTATAACCATCATACCTAATTGACTCATGGTAGAATAAGCGATAATTTTTTTTATATCTTGTTGGAATAATCCTATAAGAGAACTAAACACAGTAGTAACTGCACCTAATCATAAACATATTAGTAATACAGTTGAACTATATTCAATTAAAGGAGATGAACGTATTAATAAGTATACACCAGCTGTAACCATAGTAGCTGCATGTATTAAGGCAGATACAGGAGTAGGACCCTCCATCGCCATAGGTAATCATATATGTAAACCTACTTGAGAACTTTTAGCCATAGCACCTATCAATAGACATATACCTATAATTGTAATAATATTTACATTAATATAAGGAGCTAATGAGAACACAATACTATAATCTAGATTACCTAAAGATCATAATATGATAAACATACCTATCATTAAGAAAGCATCTCCAACTCTATTAGTTAAAAAGGCTGAAAGAGAACTTTGATTAGCCGCTATTCTAGTGAATCAGAAACTAACTAGTAAATATGAGCAAACTCCAACACCTTCTCATCCTACGAACATTAATAAATAATTATTACCTGTTACTAATATTATCATCATAAAAGTGAATAAACTTAAATAACTAAAGAATCTTTGATTGTGCAATTCAGTCAAATTTATCATACAATTGATTTATTGGATTTAACAAAGGTTATTTATTTTAAAATTCTCTACCTGTATTCATACCGGATTTTATCTCTCGAATTGAAATTATACCTTCAGCTGTAAGATGAGAACTATTAATCATCAAACTATGAATTTTACATCAATCAAGATAATCGTATAATTTTATACCTATAATTGAGTTATTGTTGAAAAAAGGAATTATTACATTGGTAATATTCGTAAAGTTAACTGTAGAGTAACTAACTGCAGACTTTCCACTGTATTTGTAAACCTTTCCTGATCCAAAATATTCAGCTATTTTTTCCAATAACCGGGTATCTCTACTATGTTGAGATATTCTAAATCTTAATTGTACTCTAGTACCTAATTTACTATTAGTTGAGGGCATACGAACATCAAAATTCCCCTCAGCGCTGACAAATCCTGAAATTCAATTAGGGTCCAATAAGACATTATCATTATTTATTACAGGTCTTTCAACCGGAGTATACTCAGGGAATTCTAATTTTAACATATCCGATAAACCTAAGTTCATAGATGCTTTTATGTTTATTATTTGATTTAAACCTTCTACAGTAAGATGAGCTTTATCATTAACAAGTTTTATTGCTTGTTTAAATAATAACAAATCCGCAGCTTTTTTAGTTAATAACGGATATTTTTTGAAATGGTCCATAAGTTTATTTAAATCTTCAATTGAATCAATTGAATAATTAACTATTTCCCGGTTTCGAGCTAAATGGATAGAACCTATACCACCTAAATATTGTTGTAATAATTGTAATACATTAAGATCTTTTATGTGTAGACCTATTTGAAATTTTAATTGACTACGTCAACCCAATTTACGGGTTTTATTTCTGTCTACTATTATACCAAATGAACCCTCACCATCTATTAAACCAGATCACACTCAAGGATGAATTAACCCTGTAGAATTATAGGTAGAGAATTTTCTTATATCGAATTGCTTAGATGGGACTTTGACACAGAAGTTTCAACTTGGTTGCAAGTTGAAACCTAGATTTATACCTCTATTTCTTTCGAAACCTGTAAGAGTACACCTTAAACCTATTAAATTTTTATTAATAGATCAACTACCGTCTACTCGTTGCTCTTTTACAAATAAGGTGTTACCCTTATTTGACTTAGATCCGCGATTGTCCATTTTGTTTTCACAAATCTTAAGGCTTGTTACCATACCTGAGTAATTACTTCAGCCACTTATAGTTTTTCAACTATAGCTTGGTACCTTAAGCTTTAGGAGTTCCCCGGAGTTTGGCAGTTTATCCCCACAATTACGTTTTCCCCTTACGTAACATCGAGGATCATGACTCATATATCCTATTGAATAAAAATGAACCAAAGAACTAATTATTAATACAGGTATTAGCATTGATACTGTTAAACTATCAAATTGAAAGTTTCATGCAATATTAAATGATTCATTATCTAATCATTTAAATAAATTTATTGAAACAGGATTATTATTAAATCCTACTTCAAAGAAAGCAAGGATAGCCAATATTGTAGTTGTCATTATACTTAAACAACTTAAAATATGGCTACCTGTAACACCGACTTTTCTACCAAAAAACCCGGACACTATTGAACTTAATAAAGGTAATATAATTATAGTTAAATACATTATTTATATTCTATTGCAATACTTCCTCTTCGTTTTCCCTCTTTTCCATAGGAATTAGTATTCCCTTAGGAAGGCTGAGGTATTCCCATAATCTTTAAATTATGCCTGACTATATCTTAAGCAAATAATTATAGTGCGGAGCTCCGCACTCGAGCAGTAAAAAAAAAATACATTTTCTGCCGCGCATATAATTATAAACCAACCTACATTTAGTCGATGAACTGCGCACCAGTATGTGCCGCGTATTGCATACGCAGTATATACTGGTGTTTGGCTGCGGATTATCTATTTCATTTCTTCATACAAATCGTTTTTACCATACAACGAGTCATTACCTGTTCCATTAATTACATTACTGTATTAACTTGGTAGATTTGTCTTTAAGACTTTCCCGCAATTTGAAGGTTTTGCCTTTATATAAAGACTAGATGAAGGTTCACTTCACCTTTTTAGACCTATTTTCTCTTATTACCTTTATCATTTCCATGATTATTTTTAGCTTTGTTCAAACTTGTAATATTTTGCTTTAATTGTATAACATTTTTCAGAGCTACTCCATCTTCTTTTAAGTGCTCTTTATTTTTAATTATTAAAGCCACACTTTTAAAATCTAAGAAGTTTGAGTATTTTGATCCTCTTATATTATGTTTATCAAAAAAAGGAATTATATCATTAACTATATTATCAATTTTTGTAATGATAAATTCACAAACTGAACGGTTATTATATTTAACCACATACCCACATCCAAAAAAATCTACAAAACTTTCTAGTAAAGATAAATCTCTTATATCTTGAGCTATAGAAAAACGTAATGAAATGGCTATACCACTTTTAGTTTTAGAGTTTTGAACAGAGATAAAAAAGTTTGATTCTCCTGTTGCGAATCCAGCTATTCATTCTTTGGCTGACAAAAGGGTATCATATTTCTTATCGATTTCTTCTCTTTTTACTGCAATAGTGTTAGGAAAAGATTCTTTTAATTCATTGGATAAACCTCAATTCATTGAGCTTTTAATATTAACTATTTTTTGTATTCCTTCTAATGTACTATGTTCTTTTTCTAACATTAACTTAACAATGTTTTTAAAAAACATATAGTCGGTATATTTTTTAGTTAATAGTGGGTAATTATCAAAATGAGGAATAATTACATTGATTATATCCTTCATAGTACTAACTCTAAATTCTACCATAGAATTTTTGTTAGGATTTGATATGTATCCTATGCCTCCAAAATATTCCTGGATTTGAAGCATTAAATCTCTATCTTTTTCATGCATCTTTATTTGAGTTCTAGCTTGAACATTTCACCCCGTTTTGTATCTAGGGTTTTTTAATATAGTAACAACAAAAGAACTCTCAGCATCAAAAAGTCCAGTAATAAATCACGGATCGATCTTTTTAGTTATCGTATGTGCAGATACAGTTGAATATTTTCTTACTCCGACATTAACAGAAGTATTGTTTCTGGCTGTAGAGCAACCTAGCACAGGAATTCTATTTATGTGGTTTATTAATAACTTATTACAGCTAAAGGATAGATGGTCTAATTTAAGAGGAGCAAGTCTATAAAAAGCTACTAAAATAGCTAAACCAATAGCAGATTCTGCTCCAGCAACTACTATAATGTATATAGCATATGTTTGTCCTATTATATCATCGATATTTACAGAACTTACCAGTATTAAGAATGTTATAGATAATAGCATTATTTCTATAGAAATAAGCATTAATATTATATTTTTTCTATTAAATACAAATCCTAGGATTCCTATTAAAAAAAGTACTAAAGTTAAATTCATATTTTATCTAAAACTACTAATTGTTCGGCAACCATAAACATTATGTATAATGTCTATGTATATAATATAATAATTATGTTTAGCTTTAGCTTGCTTTAGCAAGCTAAAGCAAGCTAATGCAGCAAAGCAGCAGCCACAGCATATAATTATTTTGGATTAGCATAATTATCGGTAAAAATTACCAATAGCTATACTAAAGAGATATTGTAGATTTGAACTACAATCATGATGGCCGTAACATCAAGTTTTACCTTTAAACTAATATCCCTTTTATAAAAAATAAGATACTAATACAAGAGCTTTAGCTGGCTTCTAGGCGAAGCCTAGAAGCACTGCTGCTTTGCATAGCTTGCTTTAGCTTTAGCTTGCTATAAAATAATGCGCAAGCTAAAGCAAGCTAGTGTTTCACAGCTAACTAAGCAGCCCTCTAGTTTAACTTTTATATTAAACTGAATAAAGTCAATGAACGAATTTATCTATATTTACAGATTCTATAACTATAGGCATTGAACTATGAAGAATTCCACATATTTCTGAACATTGACCATAGAATACTCCTTCTCTATTTATAAACACTGATACTTGATTTAGTCTACCTGGATAAGCATCACATTTTATCCCTAATGAAGGGATAGCAAAAGCATGAATTACATCACCAGATGTAATTACAAATCTTATATGTGTTAATTCCGGAACTAATACTCTATTATCAACTTCTAACATTCTTAATCCTCCGTCTTCTAAATCAGAATCTGGCACTATATAAGAATCAAATTCTATAAATTCTTCATTTGAATCTATGAAATCAGGGTATTGGTAACTTCAATATCATTGGTGACCTTCAGCTAAAATAGTCATAGAAGGGTCATTAACTTCATCCATTAAATATAATAATTTGAAAGAAGGGAATGCTATTAATATTAATATAACAGCTGGAGTTATAGTTCATATTAATTCAATTAAAGTACCATGATTTAAGTATTTATGTGACATTTGTGTTTTATTTCATGCGAAATTTTTTATTATAGAAAATAATATTCATCCTACACCAAATAAAATTATCACTAAATAGTACATAATATTATCATGAAGTTCCACTAATCCTTCCATTTGTGGAGTAGCACTATCCTGGAAATATACACCTCAAGGCATAGGTGCATCAAAATTAATAAATGTATTAAATAAGTGTTTCATATATAAATTTTTAATATAAAATTTCTAATTATATGCTTAGCTTACTTAGCTTACTTATTTAGCTAAAGCTATATATATAATAGAATTGCCGCCCGTTGAATTTATCCTGATTTCCTGCTTATTTATTCACAAGCGATATGAAGCACTGCTTCATAGCTTGCGCATTCATGCTGCTGGCTATGAAGGCTGCTATGAAATAATGCATAGCTTGCTATAAAATAATGCATGGAGAAAGCTATCAAAAAAGAATAATATAAATATTATTATACAACATATAATAATAATAAAGCCATCATTAAAGCAAATAAGGCTGTAGCTTCAGAGAAAGCAAAACCTAATATAGAGTATGAAAATAATTGATTTTTCAATGAAGGATTTCTAGCTACTCCTAAAATTAAACATCCAAATACTACTCCTATACCTACTCCTGCTCCGGCTAGACCTATAGTTGCTAATCCTGCTCCAATAAGTTTTGATGATTCTAACATTGTACTAATAGTACATATATATATAAATTAAATTGGTCGTATTTATAAATCACATTTTTTGTTAATACACTGCTTAGATAGAAAGCTAAAACTTTGCTTCCCTAGTCTAAGCTTAGAAATTGAAATTTCACAAAATAAACATTAATGCTTCTTCTATGCTGCATCTAGCAAAGCATAGAAGCAAGCCAGCTATAGCTATTATTCACTATTTATATTCAGTGAACATATTAATAAATCTTTTGGATTTATAAAAATAATTATTGGATTGTCTACTATCTATTTTCAATGCATTTTTTCCTAATTCAAATACAAATCCTGCAGTAATTATACCTGTAAAAATAAGCACTACTATTAACCCATAAATACCATTTTCATATACGCTCATACCATATGGATATATTACTAATATTTCTAAATCTAATAATAGATAAACTAATGCAAATATAAAAAATTTTACACCGAATTGAGTTCTATTTTGACCCAGGAAACTATGAAAACCACATTCAAAAATACTATATTTTTCTTGATAAGGATTATGAGGAGCAAGAATAAAATTAAGAAGTAAAAAAACTATTGTTAAAATAGTTACAAAAACAAAAAGAAAAGTTACACTACTCATTTAATTGTTAAATAAAATTTGTACCAATATGGTCAAGGTTGTTAGTTATTAATAATTATTATTAATATTTCAATATATTTCTATATTGTTCAGACTATGTCATTATTACTTTAATACTTAAAGTAATATTGGATTTTATACCGAGCAGCTTTACATTTCATGCTTCGCTGCTGCTCCGAAGGATGCATGCATGAAATAAGCGCTCTTGTTTAAGGTAATTTAGTCGTTGAACGGTTTTATTTTAATCTAGGCTGCGCAAGCTAAAGCCCAGATTAAAATAAACTACGCTGCAAATTATTTATTAAGGCGGGGACGGGACAAGCTTTAGCTTGTCCCCCCCTTCTATATTAATAAATCTTCTTGCAATTTATCCAATTTTCAATATATAATACACAGAGCTTTATTTTACGCAGCCGTGTATTATATAATGGGGCAATCCATATGGTTTATTTATTAAACATTAGATTAAAGTCTATAAGAGTTCATATTCTCTCTTATTCTACGTATTACATTATATCCTTCCAGTGTTAAGTGATCTTTAGACTCTATTATTTTAGCTGCTTGAGATCAGTCTTTAAAATCTTTATCTTTAACACCTTTAATCTTATATTGATTAAAGAAAGGAATAATCTTATAATTTATATCTTCAAATTTTCTAACAACAAATATTACAGCTTTTTTCTCTTTATTATGATAATTAAAATTACCACAATTAAAAAAATCAACAAAAGATTTCAACAGTTGTTCATCTTTACTATGCTGAGATACTCTAAAACTTAATGACACTGATTTATCTACTGACTGTGAAGCATTTATTGAGAAAGACCCTTCTCCTGATACAAATCCAGCCATTCATTCAGGGTGAGGTATCTCCATATTTTCAATTAAAGGTCTCACAACCGGTATAATACCAGGAAAATTATCTTTAATTACTGAAGATAAACCTAAATTCATTGAAGCACGTATACTTACAATTTCCTCTAAGCCTTCATAAGTTAAATGCTCTTGGTTATTTAATTTATTAACAATTAGTTTGAATAAATCAAAATCAGCTCTTTTTTGTGTAATTAAATTATATTTATCGAAGTGAGATATTATTATAGCTACTTATTTTAAAGATCTTACTTTATAAACACATTCCTTGTTAGAAATGTTAATTGAGCCTAGATGATTAAAATATGCTTTAATTTCCTCTAATAATGATAAATCTCTTATATCAAGTTTAATTTGAAATGTAGGTCTTACTCTTCATTTATCTTGGTTTTTTTCTAAATGTATCATAAAAGAACCCTCAGCATCAGTAAATCCTGTGATAAATCAAGGATTTATAAGCTTATTTTTGTTTTGAATGTTGGTTGTATAATTATTAATGAATATTGTAGAATAAGTTTTAAGCGGAGCACGAAAATAAAAACTTCTAATAGACTTGTTGTTTATTTTGTTAAAGAATGGCATTGTTTTTTCTTTACCCATGCTTAGCCATTCTTTGTTCATAAATAAAAATAATAGAATAACAAGTGTAATTGTAGAAATTACAAAAGAAATAGGACTTGATATAGCTATATTTTTATAGTTAAAGTTTAATTTTTTAATGATTCTTTTATTATTATCTAAAACATTACCTTTTAATTCTAGATTTTCTAATAATGGATTTATTTTATATTCAGGTAAACTAAAGAACATTTCTTTTATTATACCTAAATAATAAACTCCTCCTATAACACTAGTTAATATAGCTATTAAAGATAAGAATATAAGACCTTTATCTAAAGCTGCACTTAACACCATCTGTTTTCCAAAGAATCCTATTAAAGGAGGAACCCCTACAAAAGAGAAAATAGTAATAGCTAAACTTATAGCTAATAAAGGATTTATATAAAAATAACCTTTCAATTGATTTATTAATTGGATAGGTGAATTATTTTTGTCCATTAATTCTTCATGTTCTTTATTTTCACTTATATAACAGTATAAAGAGAATCCTATTGCTATTAATATAACAAATGCATTTAAATTACTTATAGAATATTGTGTTAAGTAGAATATAAACGCTTGAGTAGATTCAACACTAGATATACCTAATGCTAGAAGTAAAAACCCTACATGAGATATAGTACTATACGCAAATAATCTTTTAATTCTAAATTGAGTTAAACCTACTACAGTTCCTATTATTAGTGAGAACAATGAACTTATCAATAGAATAAATGTTCAACTCATTTCTGAAAAACTACTATTAGTATAATACACTAATTGTAATAATAATATAAATATAGATATTTTGGCTATTATTGCTACAAATGTAGTAACTATTGTAGGTATAGCATCATATACATCCGGTGATCAGAAGTGAAATGGTGCTGCACTTACTTTAAATAAGAATCCTATTGTAAAAATCACTAAAGAAAGATTAATATAATAAGGTGTATATCATAAATTTGTAGATACATCGCTTATACTAGTTATAATGTATAAACCATCTAAATTAGTAGTACCTGAATTAGCATATAATAAACTAGTACCTAATAGATGAACTAGAAGATTATCCCTGTTACCAAGATAATCCCCCTTTCCCGAACCGTACGTGATAGTTTCCCATCATACGGCTCTCCAGAATTGGTATTAAATTAAATTGTTGTTTGTGAAATTGTTTTATTATGGTGCTTCATGTGACATTCTCTACATAGTGGTATTTGCTTACGGTTAATCTTGGCCATAACTTTATCCATCGCATTTGCTTTAGGGTTTAAATCCTTCATCATTCTTACGTGGTGCATTTCTACTCTGTAGTTCGAGTCACATTTTACACAGGTTAGTCCTTCTAACGTTGCTTTGGAAATTCCTTTGGCATTGATTCTTAGTTGAACGTCATCAGTTTTTACACTAAAAGCTGCAGTATTTATTCCAAGTATTATCTTTATAAATCCATGTTTGTCATTCCCTTTTAAGTTTTTACCGAATTCGGTATATACTTTCGCTTGTGATTTCGTATTGAATTTCGACGCGAGTAATCTCACACATGATTCTTTTAGAATGTAATGTATTTTTGATGATAAGTCGTTGAAGTTGTCTGCGAAGCGATAATAATTTATTATACCTCTGTATACTGAGTTGTAGAGTAATATGATAGAGTCCTTTGGTTCACTCATTCAAATGAACTTAGGGTGGGGTCTATCATCTTTCATGAATCCGTTTGCATATAGTTTCTTCGTTATTTTATCTATCGGAGCTAAAAGTCTTATATTTCTAACATTTCTTCTTAGAGTGTTACCTCTTTGAGAAAACGTTCCATGTAAGCTACGTTTTAGTCTCACTGATAGAAATTCAGCATGTTCTGTTTTCGCGTTTGTAACTTTGGTCTTCTCTTCCGAGAGTTCCAGATGTAAATCGCTCTTCAAGAACACTCTAATCTTGTCTGTTAACATTAGGCAATCTTCCTTAGATCCTCGGACTCCGATGATTCAATCATCCGCGTATCTTACGTACTCCAGTTTCTTGAATTTGGGGTCGATGTCTAATTTAGACGGTGTCTGTGTTATTAGCTTCTGAATAGAGATCTTTTCCTCAATAGACTTTGATCTATCTTTTTTATTGCATAGATTTTTGTATGTGGGGTTCACCGATGCTTTCGTTCCAATGTCAAATTCTTGTTTCAAATCCGATACGAATGTGTCCAGCTTGTCTAGGTAAATATTTGCCAATATAGGGCTTATGATAGATCCTTGTGGTGTTCCCGCTATTGAATGAGAGTATTTGTTGAATTCCATGTACCCCGCTTTGAGAGCTTTTCTGATAATATTTAGAAATCTCTGATCCTTGATTCTTTCCTCTAGTATATTCATCAGTATCCTATGATCTATAGCATCGAAACATTTTGAAATGTCTCCCTCTATAAATCACTTAGCCATCACGAATTTTTGTTTTACCGTTCTAAGTGCGGAGTGACAGCTCCGATTTGGCCTGAATCCGTGACTGTTGGGACTGAATGTTGGTTCGTAGATAGCTTCTAAGATCATTCTTATGCATTCCTGCACAAGTTTGTCTCTAGGAGGGGCTATGGTTAAAGGACGCTGACTCCCATTAGCTTTTGGTATGTATATTCTTCTTCCTGGATGGAATTGAAATGTTTCATCTTTTATGCTATTTATAATTTCTTCAATTACTTCTTTGGACATTCCATCGAAGGTCGTTGGAATTATTCCTGGGGTCATATTTCCTGGCTTACTTCTTAATTTTTGGTAAGCCGCATAATATAGCTGACTGTCAAATAGTAATCTATATAGTTTGTCTGTGACTATGAAGTCGTTGTTATTTTCACATAACTCTCTAATTTTCTGTAACTTTCCAAAACCGTCAGTTGAGACTGTACTGGAACTTCCAGCGGCATTGGAGAAGTTACGGACACTAATTCCTGGAATCCTTCCCTTGATTATAGGTACTACGATTCCTCTGTTACCATGGCCCTTTGGGGCTGTAGGCAATCCCTTAGTTCCATTTATTGTTTTATCGTCGTCCTTAGAATCCCAACTCTTTACGTTAAGAGTGCTTATCGCACCCTGAATGCGAACGATCCATTGTGTAGTTCTTCATCCCCAAACTTCACACGTCGCACTTATCCTATTCCAGACATGATAAGGCCCTCATGTAGAGGCTTCTAGTAAATTGGGTTCAAACAGTTTAGTCTTATTCATAGACGACTCGGCTCGATGGGCTACTAGATCATTCTGGTTAGATCCTGTCCCACCTTTTTGCAGAGATGCTAAGTTCAATGTCGGGCTTTCCCCTTCACCTAACTCTGATGCCGGAGATATATTTGGATAATATCTATGATTTGATATCACATAACAATAAATGGCGCAAAGGCGCACGATAAAACATGAGCTTAATCCTCCCAATAAAAAGTATATTAAACCCCCTGTTGTGGATAATTCTGAATTTCTATATATAGTACTTAATATATAAAGACCATAACTTTGTAATTCTATGGCAAGGAAAATAGATACTAAATCATTAGTAGACATCAATAATATTGCACCTGTAATTACAAATAATAAAATCAAAGGATATTCAATAATTTTAAAATGTTCTCCCATTTTATTTATTATTTTTGTATTATAATAAATAAATTTATATAATAATAAATCTTTTAGAGAAGAATATTCTCCTACTCATACTTTTCTAGGATAAAAACTAGTTAATTGTAATATTAATATACTCACTAAAAAGATAAAAATATGAAATATTTGTGATATATTTGTTATAAGCAATAAACCACCATGTAAACCTACACCTTTAGTTATAACAGCTAAAGAAGACATATCATGTAAAATACAATAAATTAATATTAATATCGCTATTCTATTAAATAGTATTGATAAATCTCGTCTTATATTGACGGCGTTTGAAAGTAAAACTAATATTATTGATAAAATGATCATATGAATTTTTTTTTTATTGACCTAAGAAAAGGGTCTAACTATTATTAGCCAATATTAGGCAAGCCTTAGGAGAAAATCGAATTCTCATGTCTAACGTATGAAATTAGTGTTTTAACCATTTAAACTACTAAGACAAAAATAAGTATGCACGCTATGAAATATGCGCTATGAAATATGCTGGCTATAAAATAAGCAGCACTGCTATGAAGGCGAAGCATGCAATGAAATATGCACTGCTACTTATTTAGGGTAGAAACCTGGACTTGAACCAGGACCGACTATGCCACAAATAGTTACTCTACCTATTGAGTTATGTCTACCTTATTATTTATCTAGGAGAGATTCGAACTCACACACGTAAACGTAAACGTAAACGTAAACGTAAACGTAAACGTAAACACCAAAAATTATTCATAGTTTATAAATAAAACTTTCCTTTATCTCGAGGCGATTCGAACACCCAATGTTAGATACCAAAAATCTATGAGTTACCCATTACTCTACGAGATATTAATTTATGTTACTATATAAATTAAGGTGCGAGTCCGTATATTATCTATTTCTGTTCATTTTAGATTTAATTTTCCCTCTAATCCTTTAAAGGTTAAATGATCTTTATTTTGCATAAGTTCAACTACAGCAGAAAAGTATTTGAAATCTAAGGCTTTTGTGCCTTCAATACCATATTGTTTATAGCTTTAGTTTTAGCTATTTATTAGCTTAGCTTTAGCTTTAGCTTGCTGCTTCTAGGCGTTGCTTATTTCATAAGAAGCATGGCTGCTTCTTGCTGGCATGCTTCTTATGAAATAAGAAGCATGCGAAGCAGCCTATAAAATAATGCTTAGTTCATAGCAAGCTAAGCATATAAAATAAGCATTCAACCGGATTTACGATTTTTACGTTTATCTAGATGTGTGCTGCGCATGCTAAAGCTATAAAAACATCATTTAGCATCTGTAAAGCCTGTTACCCAATTCATTAGCTTTAGCTTTAGCTTGCTATAAAATAATGCGCAAGCTAAATATAACAAGCTACTAGTGAGATTATTAAAATATGGCTGCTTTGCATCTATAGCCATTTTATTTATATTTATTTTATTTATATTAAGTGTAGATTAAAGTAAAAAAGAACCAAAGATTGTTCTAATATACAGATAGAGGGACTTGAACCCCCACAGCAGTTTAGCTATTATAGCCTAAGTATAACCTGTCTTCGATTCCAGCATATCTGTTTATACATAGCTTGCTATAAAATAATCCTGCTTATTTCATAGCAAGCTAAAGCTAAAGCTATGCCTATTGATGAGTGCACAGATTTTTAACCTATCTTTTAATAGCTATTTCTATCTCTTATTACCTTCACCACTTAGCTTACCTACCTAACGAATAGTAGCCATGATTGGCTGCTACACATGCCCAGGGTAAGACTTGAACTTACAACAAAAATAACTTCACTATTTCACTCTACCAATTGAGTTACCTGGGCTTATTTACGAGTAGCTTTAGCTTTAGCTTTATTTCATAGTATGCTTATTTTATAGCAAGCTAAAGCTAAGCATATAACGAGGTTCCTTTCGGTGCTATGAAGGCAGGCGCATGCATATTTCATAAGGAAACACTAGTTTAGTGCTCCGTTTAAAGCGTACAGGATTCGAACCTATCGTTTAATAGCTATTTATATCTATTAAAACTACCTTTACCGCTTTTTGTTAGTAATAAATAACAAGCATTCAAATATACTAGGCTAGAGCATTAAGTTATTATCGGGTTACTAATCTCACAGTATTAACATCTTACTGCACTTAAGTTCCTTCTTCCTCTATTCTATAAAAGCAGATACCTTCCGAATTCAACGTATAAAATAAGCATTAGAACTATCAAATCACACAAGATTTCTATTCCTCCTACCAACCCTATCTCACATCGTGACATAATTATCTCTAGTAAAAATATTTTTACTTAAGAATTATGAAGAAGTCATTACAAATTTTACAAATTGAAAGGAAAACTAGGCATACCTTGCATTATAGGAATAAAAATATTTAATTTCTTGGTCACATTAAATATTCAGGGTTTTAGAAAACAGAATTCATTACTAACATTCCTATGCACGCGCGCGAATATATTTGAACTTGGTGCATTTTAGTTATAATAGGCAATTTTCATCCCTAAACTTAATGCTCTTAGGACTTGCAGGATTCGAACCTACATTTTAATGATTAAAAGTCATATGCATTCACCATTATACTAAAGTCCCTAGTTGGCCTTGCTGCATGAAGCATGGCATGTATGCGCTGCTATAA
Organism: Fusarium staphyleae; assembly: GCA_017140175.1. NCBI lineage: Eukaryota > Fungi > Ascomycota > Sordariomycetes > Hypocreales > Nectriaceae > Fusarium > Fusarium staphyleae. The sequence continues at coordinate 29,635 of JADDON010000016.1, forward strand.
AATAAGCATTGCTTATTCTATAGCAGCAAGCTTTGCTTCTGGCTGCTTCGCAGCACAGCTAATGCCCAGGGTAAGACTTGAACTTACAACAAAAATAACTTCACTATTTCACTCTACCAATTGAGTTACCTGGGCTTATTTACGAGTAGCTTTAGCTTTAGTTTGCGCATTATTTCATGCATTGCATATTTCATAGCAGTGCTTCTATGAATGCTTGCTTCTGTGCTACGAAGTAGCCAGAAGCAATGCGCAAGCTAAGCAGCAGCTATGAAATAAAGCATAGCTTTAGCTTTAGCTTTAGCTTGCTATGTATGCATGCTTCTGCGAAGCAAGCAAAGCATATAAAATAAGGCTAAGCATATAACGAGTAGCTATGAAATATTCGCTATGAAATATGCTGGCTATAAAATAAGCAGCACGCATCCATATCGTATCGTATCGTATCGTATCGTATGGTAGCTTTATTTCATAGCACGGTGGTTTAATGCGCAAGCTACTTATATTCTTAACTTTTATTCACTATAAAGTCTAAACATGGACAGGTACGATCAAAAGATGTGCTGCATTATTTTATAGAAGCATTATGCTTCATACGTAGTATATAAAATAAAGCTTGCTATGAATGCATGCTTCTGCGAAGCAAGCAAAGCATATAAAATATTCGCTATGAAATATTCGCATACGTGAATGCTTCTATGAATGCATCCGAAGGATGCATGCATCCTTCGGAGCAGCAGCAGCGGCTGCGAAGCAGCATGCTTATTTTATAGTGCTATAAAATAAGCATTGCTTCTTGCTAAGCAAAGCAATTGCTGCATGCGAAGCACATACATTAATTCTTAAAGTTATTTATATTATGGAGACACTCGGATTCGAACCGAGCCTTCTAACATGCAACGTCAGCATTCTACCAACTAAACTATGTCCCCTTACCTTAATATAATTTAATTAAGTTAAAAAAACTTTACTCTTTTGTTTTCTATAAATATTTTCAGCCTCTTAGTTAGCAAAGCTTGCGCATTATTTCATGCATTGCATATTTCATAGCAGTGCTTCTATGAATGCATGCTTCTGCGAAGCAAGCAAAGCATATAAAATAATGCTAAGTATAAATATGCACTGTTAAATTGTCTAATATTACTTCCCCGCTTCAGAAATATTTCTACTATTCCCTGAGGAATTACTAGGTATAGATATATCTTCTCTTACAGAAGTATTTATACTATTTTCTGAAGAATTACTAGATATAGCTAGATATTCTTCACCTAGCGCTTCTCGAAGGAAAGCAGACATAGGAGAATCTGCAGCAACAGGATCATTAAGTCTAACTGGAGATTCTTCACCTACTGCATCCCGAAGGAAAGCAGTCATAGGAGAATCCGGAGTAGAATTAGGAGAATCTGCAGCAACAGGATCATTAAGTCTAACTGGAGATTCTTCACCTACTGCATCCCGAAGGAAAGCAGTCATAGGAGAATCCGGAGTAGAATTAGGTAAATCTGCAGTAGAATTAATTGAATCCATAGTAGAATTATTAGCTATAGGTCTAGATAGATATTCTTCACCTAGTGCGTCCTGAAGGAAAGCAGACATAGGAGAGTTCACAGGAGACTCGCTATTAGCTACCTCTAAATTATCTCTTACTTCAGCAAATTTTACTTTTTTACTTGGTCTTACTTCTCCTTCCTCTTCATTAGGTCTTTTTTTAAGAATACCTCTAGGTCGACTAGAATTCGATAAAATATTCTCAGAAGAATTTATTTCTTCTGTTTCTATTTCTGTTTGCATTCTAGCTGTCTCAATCTCACGACGTACTCTCATAGTTTCATGATATTCATAACCATAGAAATCCACATCCACTCCACATGGATCAAAATCCAAGAATGATTCAGGTTCTGGTTGAACATATTCCTCATTACCACCAAAAAATATATTGTTATTTTCTCCGGGAAACCCCTGAGAATTAACATCTATTATATTGTTTTCCTCATTGACTAGCGAAGCCTCCTCAGCAGCTTCTCTAGCTAATTCTGCGGCAAGTTCTGCTCCGGCCGCTGCTGCAGCTCTAGCTTTAGCTTCTGCTAGTTCTCTTGCTCTTTTCTCAGCTTCCAATCTAGCTATTTCAATCTCACGACGTTGTAATATACTTTTATGATATTCATAACCATATAAATCAGGATCCACTTCGTATATATCTATATCCAAATCCAAAAGGGGTTCGGCTTCATTGCCTTCTGACATATATTCTAGATTGTCTTCAAAATAAGCATCGTCAAAATAAGATGATACCTCCTTATCTTCCGTTACATTCGAATTTTCCAATCCATCATCATTAGGTAAATGAGCTTCGTCCCTATTTTCCAATACATCATCATCATCATCATCATCACGATTAGGTAAATCTAGATAACCTTCGTCTTGGTCAATATTTATATCATTATCCCCTACATTGGTAGTACTCACATCCACACCGGTATCTTTTTGTGATACATCTGTATTGTTACCCCTTGAGGAACTAGCCATTTTATCCGCACTAGTTTTATTCTGTAATACATTTGTACTAGTACGAACTCTTCTAGGCTTAGCTTTAATGTAACGACGTGGATATAGATAACTGTCATCTTCATAAATATCACTACTAGCATCACTAGCACTATCATCAGATGGTTCAATAAGAACTATAGGTGGAACTGGTACTTGAGGTATTCTCGTTTCCTTTGGTTGTTCTACTTGTTTACCCTTAGATACTTGTTTACCCTTAGATATTTGTTTACCTTTAGATACTTGTTTACCTTTAGATACTTGTTTACCTTTAGATACTTGTTTACCTTTAGATACTTGTTTACCTTTTTTTGAAGATTCTATGGTTTTATCTTTAGATACTTGTTTTCCACTAGATTCACCGACAGCTGTATCACTAGAACCTTTCAGTTTAAGAACGGGCATAGATCTAGAGCTTTCTGATTCAACTACCGTAACAGTTCTAGATCCTTTAGATCTAGAGCCACTCGTAGTTCTAGAACCTTTTTTACCTCTAGATACTACAGCTTTTCCTTTACCTTTACTAGTAGAATCTTTAGATACGGGTTCACCTCGAAGTCTAGAAGTTGAACTAGTCTTGGGTTTCCCTCAATAGTTTCTACCTTTATAAGGAGATTCAACTCTAGGTATAAAAGCTCCTTCCCTTTCTAATCTATCGTGTTCTTCTCTACCTTCAACCCAATGTTTAGGAGTTGGATCATTTCTGAATCTACGTACTTCTCGTTTATGTTCAAGTATACGATCACAAGTTTCACTATCCCCATTCAAATTTGCTTCATCGAAAGCTTCATCTAGATATTGATTCATTAAAGTTCTCCATTCTTTACGGGTCATTGCATAAAATTCAGCCGTAGGTCTAAGAGATGAATACTTGTACAGGTATTCTGGTCCACGTTCAGGTAAAACACCAGCCTTTGTTCTAAGGTAATTCACTTCTCTTTCCTCGGCCTTTCTCTGAGCTACAAGCTTATGTCTTGCTGGTTGCCCAAGTGACTCTCTAACTCTATCTCTAGCTGGTTCTTGCTTTCTTTGAATATAAGACTTTTCTCTTTTAATACATTCCAGTATAAATTCTTTAGTTTGATGAACTCCTCGGGGTTTTTTTCTCTTAAACCTTACAGCATCTTTAAGAAATTTCACTTTCTTTGTCACTGGATCATCCAGTTTCATAGAACGGAATCTTTCTACTAAGTTACTCATGTTACTTTCGGGGATGCCATCTGAATTACTTTTATTGGATTTATAACTTAAAGATTCATCCTTATTTGGGTATATAAAATCCATAAATCTTCTAATAGTATGTTCATCTTCACCATCCAACAAATTGTATTCATGTTTAGGTATAGTAAGATTATGGCACCCTGAATCTAAACGAGCTGGCAATTTAAAGCTATTATTTTTCATATCTATAATACTATAAACTTCACAATCAGCTACCGTACTACGGTTTTTTTCTTGTTCAAATGTAAGCTTTTCCTTCCTTTGTAAGGCTTCATCTAAGCATACTCCCCATATATCGCTACAGGGTTTAACTTCAAGAAATTCAAAGCTAAATCTATCAATAGAAACACCATAAATATTTTTGTTATATATGTTACTAAATGCATTTTGAGATTTATATTTATTAGATATTACTTCTAATAGCTCCATTCTAGATTTCTCTAATGGTAATATAAATGTAGAATTAAAGGGACCTAAGGTTTGTTGTTGTTCTTTAAAACCTTCTAAAACTCCTTTTTTATGTATACGGAAATGAACTACATGACTATGATCTCTTGCTAATAATATAGTATATATAGGGTAGTCACGACGAGTTCTTAATGCCGGGTGACGGCTATTGGGATATTCATTATTAGTACGATCTCTTTTAGTTTGTTTTTCCACCATATCTAAAAAATCTTCTGTATAATTTATATCTTTGTTTAAATGATCCGAGTATCTCTCCAAATTTGCATAATTTTTAGCTGTATATAATAAATCCTTATATTTAGCAAAGCTTTGAAAATCAAAAGTTGCGTCCATAAGCAGCATATAATCACTAGGATTAGCTTCTTTACCTCTATTAATATATAATTTAATTAAATCTTTATATCTTTGATCCGCTTTGAATTCATTACGAGCCATTGTATATGAACCCTTTTTACTAAGAATTGCATTAGGATCAGGTTTTATAGCCCTTGAATAATCCCTACTATGATATTTAACCATCTGTTTAAATTTTTGCGTTGTAGCTTTTGCATCTAAAAAGTCATCAAGTCTATCTGTATCTAGCTTTTCACATTGGAAATAACTTTTTACTGTTTTTAGTTGCGGTTCCGTATAATATATTGAAGGTCTTCAAACTTTAAAAAAACCTTGAGTACTTATAGATTCCGCTTGAGTAAAAATTATTAAACCATTAAATCTATTAGGATGTCTAGGCATAGCTATATTATACTTAGTTTCTAAAAGATAAACAGTTTCTCTTATTTTCATTCGACTATCTGGACTTTTATCTGGTAAATAGTAAGAAGGCATAAATACACAACCGGGAGAATCATGTCTAATTATATTAACAATTAAAAATCTTCCATCTAAAACAAGAGAAACTGAACCATAAAATTTATTATTACCAAAAAAGTTTATAGGTCTTACTTGTCACTTGTCTGGTGAATTTAAAGTAGCATCATTATTTTTAAGTCTATAAGCTATATTAAGAATAGGTGAATTTTCCAGTTTAGATTTATATTGTTTCGAGATAAGATCACGTCTAGGGTCTTGAACACATAATTTCTCTAGTCTTGTATTCTCTAAAAAATTCACAGTTGATCCCCCTCTCAATTGTATACCTGGGTTTGTATAAAAGATCTTTTTTCAATACGTATATCTATCAGCCCCTCTTTTATCATAGAATTCCATAAAACCTTTATTACAAGCTTCCTGAAAAAGAGGACTTATTGCGATAAATGCAGAGATATATGCCATTGGTGATTCAAATTGAGATTCAAGTACTGTTTCTCTTCGAAGGGTAGATCCCTTATTAAGATTAGTGCTTTGTTGACTCTGTGTGGCTTTACAGTAAATTATTCAAAATATTATAGACAAAACAAGAAGTCCTCCTGTTATTAGTATCATTATTATATAATAAGTATAATAGTTTCTAACTATGTAATTAATAGATATTAAGTATACTATTCTGTATAAATTTACCTTTTCTACTACAAAATCATTATATAAATAATAATCTTCAGGATTTATCTTATTTTTTTTTATAAATTTGAGAATAAAATTATACAAATACATAAATATAGGGAGGGGGAGGGTAACTATAAGTATATAGTAGATATCACTATTACTCCCTTCATTTAATATCATAATTGCGATAGAACTTCTAAGTATAATAATTATTACTATAGAGAACATTCACATTTTTATAAAACTTTTTAGAACGGATTTTATATTATTTAATACCATTTGTATATATTCCCTGATACTTTGCTTTTTCTTAGATCCAAATAACTTAAAATGTTTTGCATAAAAATTAAGGAATAAAGCTTTAACAAATATCATACTCAATAAACTTATAAATATAAATATATAATTATCGAGTAGAACCAGGAATGGTATTAATATTAATGCTAATGAAGCCATTAACACGTAAGATTTAAAGCCTAAAATGGATCTATAACTAGATCAAATAAGGACAAGCTTATTATTAAATAGTTTGTACTTTAATATACCTAGATTAACTAAAATATCGCTCAATACGTTAAAATATTGTTCAATATTAATTTGGGTGGGTATTAGATTATGAATAAAAATTATAGCCATAAACATAAACATAAACTGGTATAAAGCGTAATTCAGACCCAATACCCTTAGTATACCAAATATATTAAAAACACTATAGCACTCTAAGACAAACCGCTTTAGGTTAAGTATACTTAAACCACTGCTTAGCTTTAGCTTGCGCAGTAGCAGCAAGCTAAAGCTAAGCAGCAGGTGTGTCTGTTGACGTAGACGTGGACATTGTTTATGAAATTTGTTAAATATATGCATATTTTTATTAAATTTACCTATTAATTTAGGATGCGAAGAGCACGAATTACTATAAACAAATAATTTGAATAGTGCCATAAAGAGTTGTAGTAATAGTTTGACAGACTTGAACTGAACGTTTACTCCTGATTTGTAATAAAAAACCACTTTAATTAATTTTTTTACATAATAGCACCGATATTAAAACTAACACACGGCTGCTGCTGCTCCTCCGAAGGATGGATGCAACCCATGCTTCTGGCTATAAATGCTTCTGTGCTACGAAGTAGCCAGAAGCAATGCATGAATACTATGGAATAAAGCTACCCTTTTTGTCTAGTTATAGATATCTATCATTTTAGGCTTCTTGCTGGCATGCTTCTATGAATGCTTCGCCAAGAAGCATGCAGCAAGCAATAAACTTACGGATATAAGGACATTATTAATGCTTATGCTGTTGCATAGCTTATGCATGCATAAGCTAAAGCTAAAGCTAAAGCTATTATAATTGTCTAAATCAAAATCATAAAAAGATATTCTTATATGACTACCGTCACAAGCGATGATCCTTTTGTAGCTTTGCTGCTTCTGGCGTTGCTTATTTCATAAGAAGCATGGCTGCATGCTTCTTGGCGAAGCATTCATAGAAGCCAGCCATGCTTCTTGGCGAAGCATTCATAGAAGCCAGAAGCATAAAACACTGGCTACTTCGTAGCACAAAGCACAAAGCACGCATTGTTTATGTTATGATCATCACTCAGACTTGATCTTATATCACTATATGGTCTAAACTCATTTAGTATGAATGCTGCATGCGAAGCACATATTCATAGAAGCATAGCTATAAATATAAAACACCTGATAAAGTATCTATATATAATAATATTGTCTGACTGCTGCTGCTTAGCTTGCGCATTGCTGCTGCTGCTTAGCTTGCGCATTGCTGCTGCTGCTGCTAAGCAGCATGCATGCTTCGCAGTGGCAGACTTATTTATGAGAATATCGGAGACTCGAACCCGAATTAGTAACATGGAAGGCTACTGTTTTACCTTTAAACTATACTCTCTTATTTATATGCAATTAGTCAGAGTCGAACTGACAAAATTCGGTTGGTAGACGAAAAGTTTACCATTAACTTATAATTGCTGCTTATTTTATATTCATATTCATATTCATATTCATATTCATATTCATGCTATGAAGGCTTCGCTATGAAGGCTTCGCTATGAATGCTTCGCTATGAAGGCTTCGCTATGAATGCTTCGCTATGAATGCTTGCTTCTGCGAAGCAAGCAGCGCGCTTATTTCATATTTAGCTTGCTTTTATTTCATAGGCTGCTTCTGGGCTACGAAGTAGCCAGTGTTTTATGCTTCTGGCTTCTATGAATGCTTCGCCAAGAAGCATGCAGCCATGCTTCTTATGAAATAAGCAACGCCTAGAAGCAGCAAACTAAAGCTAAAGCTAAGCAATCCACTTCCTGTATATTAATAGATTTGTGACTAATAATTAAATAGGTGTATTTTATTAACTTATTGATATTAACATGGTCTACCAATGTAGATTTACTTATATTTAGCTGCTTCTATATAATTCCAATATATAATTATCCTTTTGATTTATCACCGTAGTAAGAATACCTTTCTTAGTATTTCTTTGATCTCTAAACTTAATTAGTGTTTCAGGTGAATGTTTAAACCCTAAACTAGATCCTACGGTTTTTAAGATATTATATTCTGGTCTTAAGTTATCTAAGTAATACTGTTCTCTTTCCAATAAAATCTCTATATTACAATATTTCTAATCTAAAACTAGAATGTCCATACTTTATTAAAGTCCTAGAGATATAGCTATTATAATTTTCTAGCCCCTTTTATTCTTCTACGGAGTATAACTGCACTCCCTATATAACTTTTGTTATTTTTTTTATAGCTGTGCTTATTTCATGCTTCTGTGCTACGAAGTAGCCAGAAGCAATGCATGAAATAATGCGCAAGCTAAAGCTAACACACCTATAATCGCTTGTAATATATCTGAGGAGTGATTTGAACACCCACGAGTATAACTCAGAAAAGCTTAAGTTTTCACTGTCTACCGATTCCAGCACTCAGATTTAGGGCTAAAGTGACTTGAACACTTATAATTACTGTTATGAGCAGTACACTTTACCTATTAAGTTATAACCCTACGCGGACAAAGGACTTGCACCTCTAACTTCTGGGCATGAGCCAAATGTGTTAACTATTACACTAAACCGCTTTAGACTAGATAGGATTCGAACCTATGATGGTAGCATTGAAAGAGCTATGTCTTACCACTTGACTACTAATCCTTAAAAAAATAATAAGCCCAATGCAAGTATCGCACTTACTTCTATTGATTACAAAACAATTGCATTACTTTTATGCTAATCGAGCGTGCTCCTACTGCTTCTGGCTACTTCGTAGCCCAGAAGCATTAATTTTAGATATATGTATAAATAGTTATTTATAAAATTAGTACTTTATTCTTAAAAATCTCCAGATTCGTACGGATAAAGCCTATATTATTTATTCGTAATAATATTTTACGTATATTTAAGAAATATCTTAAGATAAGCTTCGTGCCTATATGCTTTCAGCACTTATCCTTAACCAACTTAGCTTTCCTGCCGTGCCTATGCTATATATTTATCTTAGTGAAAGAAACATCCCTATGTATAGTTCGCACTATACAGATATATATAATTTCCTCATCTTTTTAGTTTATTGAAAATCATATATATTTAATATTTGGGCACATAGACAACAGGTAAACCATAGGTTAGTAACTATTATTTAACCCTTTTACAAATTAAATTCTTCTTGTTCCTTTCGTACAAAAGTTAGTTCTTATTATATTCTAATTCCCCCTAGAAGATAGAAACCATACTGTCTCACGACGTATTTAACCCAGCTCATGTAACTTTTTAATCGACGAACAGTCGCACCCTACATAGTTCCTGCATCCATGAGGATAAGTTAAGCCGACATCGAGGTGCCAAACCGCGCACTCATTTTGTACACTCTTGCGCAAATTAGCCTGTTCTATGTGTTATCATAAAGAGCGTCGCTGCATAGCTTTAGCTTTAGCTTGCTATGAAATAATGCGCAAGCTAAAGCTAAGCATATAAAATAATGCATACATGCTTCTGTGCTTATTTCATAGAAGCAGCCAGAAGCGCTTCTATAAAATAATGCATGCTATGAATGCTTCGCTATGAATGCTTGCTTCTGCGAAGCAAGCAGCGCGCTCATATTTCCATTTTTTTCAAAACGGTTCAGACTATGTCTTCATTATTATTATATATATATTTTAGTAGTCACTTTTCAATATTTATTTACCGCCTATTCAACCTTTTACTGCAAAGGCTCCAATACGACGTTTTGATTTAGCTATTGAATAAGTTACATTTGATTTAGAATTACCTCTAAATAAAACTGAACTTAAACCTCTAAAAGAAGAATCTATATTTTTTAATCCTCCTTTTCATTTTAATGAATAGATAGATCTATCCGCTCTATAACGTTTAGTTAATCTACCCTTAACTTCTAATCTTATACCTCCCATATTTTTATATCCAATCGAATTGTAAATTATGTTATGAATATTTTCAAAATTAGCCGCTTTACCTTGCACAGCACTAGTTTTTGGTGCTTGGTAAGCATTATTTCGTTGTATATTTGAAGGATATGCACCATCTAATAAGTTAGATAGATTATTCTTTATATTCGAAATTATTTTTAAATCTTTAAATTTAGCTTGAAAATTATCCATTTTTTGATCACCTTTTATTATAGATCTTTCTTTAAGAGTATTACTATTAGGTAAATATGCTCTATTTAAAATACTAAGCATAGAGTTCATATAATTTATTCTTCTTTTTCTTAATTTTAATGCTAAAGCATTAGTAAAAAGATCTGTATGATATGCAACAGATTTTAAATTAATTATATTATATTCTATTTTTTTACCTATAATTTTATTCAATACATTGCTTAATATAGGTAAAAAGACTAATCTGTTAAACTTATATTGATTAAGAGAATACAATAAATCATATTTTCTTAATAATTTTAGATATTTTCTTGCATATTTATTAAGAATAATACCTCAAACTTTTTTTAAATAAAGATCTTTTAATTTTATAAATTTATTTAAATATTGTAATTTATATTCTATAAATTTCTTTTTTCTTATTATATCATTAATAAAAATATATTGATCTTTATATTTTCCTAATATTTTATAAATTTTATGTATATTTTCTTTATATAATAAAAAATAACGTTTAGCTATTAATCTTTTACTTATTTTTTTATTTATTTTTAAATATTTTTGTTTTAATACATTTTTTTCTCTATTGATAGTATATAAAGTAATTATTGCTTTATTATTAGTATGTTTAATTTCAGCATTACTTACATATATTCTTCTTAATAAATTACGTCTTCTTTTAAGTAATATAAATTTAGACCCTGTGTATTTGTGATCTTTAAAATATAAATTAAAATAACCTTTTATTATTTTGTTTATATTTAAATCATTAACAGGTATATTTTTTAATGTATTCTTATTATAAGAATATATAGTATTATTTCATTCTTTAGAAAATGAAGGTAAATATTTGGTTATTCCTATATCACCGAACTTTTTCTTTAAAAGTATTGTTTTAGAACTTTGTTTTAAATTATTATTATAAATTTTCATCTTTATATTATTATTTTTCATTATATTCTTTTTAAACATTGTTTCTTTTATTTTGTAGCTAAAGCTAAGCATTAAATATATATATAATAATAATGTTGGGTGTAAAAAAGGATTATTGTTTATTGCATATAACTCACCTTATAGTCGTTGAACGTCTTTATCTTATAATTTATGCTAAGATAAATTTCGCTTCAAATTTACTTAGTAAGTAATTTTTGAAATTAACCCAATATATTATTAATTATCCTATGTAAAATAAAATATTAAAGGACAAACATCCCTAGCGTAGCTTTTCCAATAATCCAAGATCTTTCCTTGTTGCATCTTGTGATCCTATGCCCTGCTTACGCAACTGTAAGATTTGTTGATAATCAAACAGTAAGGCAAGATTTAGCCGTTGAGCTTTTTAGATAATTAAAACATAACTATTATTAATAATAGTTAAAAAACATTAGATTTGACTCATAATATTTTTATTATCTCTAATTTCTATATAGTGAAAATCCTACCTTTGTTTAAATATATATACAACGAATGTACATATAAATAATTTTATATGATTAAAAATAGTTAAACTACCTTAAATCGCAAACAAAATAATTATAAATTATTAGACACTCCTGTTTACTCTTTACAGGGTCTGTGCCCCACATAAACTGTCCCCTAGCGATAGTTCCTTACCAAAGGGTACTTATCTATTTCACGCTTGTGAAATGAAAATAAGCTGAATTAGGTTGATTTACTATTATGAGTTGTGCAAGCGAAGCACTGCTCCTTAAATAAATAAGGATGCGAAGCACGGACGCAGCCAACTCATAATCCTAAACCTATTCATTCATATGAAAAAAAAATAAAGGATTCTCATTGTCATTTTGTCAATTACCTTATAATCTGAAAATTGTTTATCATACTCTATAATTAGTGACAGTAAAGCTGCATAGGGTCTTCTCGTCTAACTAGAGGTAAACTGTATCTGCACAGCTATTCCAATTTCACTGAGTCAATCATAGAGACAGCTGTTGTATCGTTACATCATTCATGCAAGACCGCATTTAACGGCCAAGGCATTTCGCTACCTTAGGACCCTCACGTTAAGGCCGCCTTTAACCGGGGTTTCCGTCAACATCAAATATTAGTATATTTAATTATATCTGTTAACCAGCCGGCACCGGGCAGACATCACACTCTATACTTAGATTTTTAATCTTTCAGCAAAGTGCTGTGTTTTAATTAAACAGTCGTACAACACTATTTCATGCTTCTTCCTCTTTACTTGATATTAATCAAGAATAATGAGCTCTCCTTATCCCGAAGTTACGGTAGTCAATTTGCCGAGTTCCTTTATGATTGTTAGCTCATTTACGCCTTCGTATTCTCTACTAGCTTACTTGTTTCAGATTCTAGGTACGGTTACTTTTCATTTATTTATGGAGCATGCTCCATAAATAGATATATTACTATTTTTCCAGTACATTTTTCACTTAAAATGTCGTCCTTAGTAAAAAAGATTATCTCATCGTTTAAATCTTTAGATAATATAAACTTAGAGGCCGTTACTTAATTACATCCATAAGCTTTAGGCGGAAAATTTTCTTTTAGTTACTCATGTCACCATTATCACTTGAGTTAAATTATTATAATTTCATTTAAAAAATAAAAATCATAATTTAGCTCAACGTTCTGCTACCCCATTTAATTATAATTATTATTTTAATTATAAATTATTATGGACAAGGTTTCGGTATATTGTTTAGATCCGATAAATTTTCGATGCTTTTAAAACTTAACAAGCGCTCTGTTACGAGGTCATAAAATTATGGCTGCTTCTAAGCCTATCTCCTTGTCGACTTTAATAAAAACCTTCTTAATTTCACTCAACTAATAATTTAGGAACCTTAACTCTTGTTCTGGGCTGTTTCCCTTTTGACATACAACCTTATCATTCTATGTCTGATGATTTAAGATATATCTTTGCCATTCCGAGTCTACATACTCACTGATAAAATCTTCATGATCCCCCAATTTGTACAAAATAAAACATGAGCTATATGAAATAGCCTTATGTCTTGTCTGAGATTAAATTCTGTACCTGCTAAGATATTATACTTAAATTGCCTACTATTATAGGTTTCGCAGAAAACCAGCTATCCTGGTCAGTATTGTCTTTCACTATACCTACCATAATTCTTCGGATATTTATGCTACAATATTCCGTTCGGACTTTTATAATCCTGATTATAGTAAAATCACCAGGCTTCGGGTCTAACTTTAGACACTTTCCGTTATTTTAACGCTCGGTTTAACTACGTATGCTATGAAATAAAGCTACTCGCATCTAATGTTAACTTGGTGACCCATTATGCAAAAGGTACGTTCTAACTTTTTTATTTTTCCGAACTGCTTATAAAATTACTGTTTTTGTTTTAGTTCCCTCACGGTACTTTTCACTATCGCTTATATATTATATTTAGCCTTTGAGGAAGGTTCCCCATTTAATTTAAACAGTTTATCTACCATTTGACTTTCTAGGCTAGTCTATTTTAGCTCACGCTAATCATAGAATCTCTTTTGATTTCTTTTCCTAAAGTTACTAAGATATTTCAATTCACTTCGTTTATTATTAGATTTCTCTTAGAGTTAATATAATTATAGGTATAGCTTTAGCTTGCCTCTGCATATAAATATGCAGCTATCAAACTAAGCATATCTATTTATATAAATAATTCTCTTTAATATATAGCTTAAATTCTACAATAATTTCTTTCCATACTTATATAATTTATGTAAAACAGAGCTAAGCCCAAATTTACAAATTACATTTATAATTTATATATCATAGCTATAGCTTTAGCTATTATTTTTATAGCTAAAGCTAAAGCTAATGCATAAGCTAATATGCAAGCTATACGTATTTCATAGTGCGGCATGCATGCTTCTTGCTGGCGAAGCATGCATGCCACACTATGAAGGCTGGCTTCTATGAATGCTTCGCCAAGAAGCAGCACACACGCTTATTTTATAATAATTTAGCTTTATTTTACTAATTTAATGTATCTTTTTATCTCTAATACTTCTAAATTCATCGGATTATTATGATTCGAACATAACTAGTCTCCGCCCCAAACGAAGTGCCTACCCAAGCCGGCCCCAATCCGTGTAATGTTTCAGTTTCAGTTTCAGTTTCAGTTTCAGTTTCAGTTTCAGTTTCAGTTTCAGTTTCAGTTTCAGTTTCACACAACAAGAGTACTTGGACTTGAACCAAGAATTTGAAGGTTGAAGCTTCCTATTTTGCCAATTAAACTACACTCTTCAGAGAATATCCGATTTGAACGGATGTGGCTAGAATTATATAACCTAATAAGACTCAAGCTTACCGCCTTAAACCGCTCGGCCAATTCTCTATCTTTAGCTGGCTATGCTTCTAGCCAGCTAAAGCATTAATTCCTCAGCGAATCGAACGCTGATAACATTCTTATCAAAAATGCACTCTACCGATTAAGTTAAGGAATCATCGTGCATGCATCCTTCGGAGCAGCCTATGAAATAAAAGCAGCGGAGAACATTCTTATACAGAATGCACTCTACCGATTAAGTTAAGGATGCTTGCTTCTGTGCTTATTTCATGCATGCTTCTGGCTGCTTCTTATTTCATAAGAAGCATGCCAGCAGCGAAGCAAGAAGCACAGAAGCAATGCCTAGCACATATTGAAAAATGAAGGATTCGAACCTTCAACTTATTGTGTGTAAAACAATCGCTCTACCATTGAACTAATTTTCCTTACCTAAATTATAATTAAAATAGCACCTAGCTGTTTTGGTTTAGCTTGCGCATTGCTTTAGCTTGCGCATTGCTTTGCTTCTGGCTACTTCGTAGCACAGAAGCAGCATTCTTTTATAGAAAGCTAAGCATGCGCAAGCTAGCACACATTGTACGAACCTTGTACACTCATTTTTCTTATTCCTTTCCTTTTATAGTGATTATAATAGCACCTACCATTGCTAATAGTAATATAAAGCTGGCCATGAATATTCACATATTATGACTAGTATATAAGATGTTACCTATAGCTGAAATGTGACTGGTTTCAGCCATATTGTTATCTCAATTGCTACTAGAAACAAACATGACATTTGCATTTTGAATATTTATATTTTTATATATATAATTAATAATTTCACTAAATTTATTTCACGGTAAATAATATAATATAGTATTTAATTTACTACTATAATTATTTAATATAGCCATGTAATAAGGTAGAATTTGAAATATAGTAAAATTTGAAATAATTGTTATAAATAATCCTAAAGAAACACTATTTTTGTTGTTACTTTGTAATTCACTAGTTCTTATATTAATCAACATTAGTATAAATAAGAATAGTATAGATACTGCTCCTATATATACGATTAAATAGGATAAACCTATAAAGGTTAAACCTAATAGTATTAGATATACTGATATATTTGCAAATAATCCTATTAAAAATATTACGGAGACTATAGGGTTTTTATTTATTATTATAAGTATACCACATAATAAAGCTGTTATACTTATAATATCTAAAGAGCCTGTTAAATACCCATTCGAAAAAATCTCCGGTATTGTTACAAGTTGATTATACATTTCATTTTTGAAATTTACCTATTAATTTAGGATACGAAGAGCACGAATTATTTTACTAATAATTCTTATAGTGCCATAAAGAGTTGTAGTAGTAGTTTGACAGACTTGAACTGAACGTTTACTCCTGATTTTTAATAAAAAACCACTTTTCTAGCTTACGCTTCTTGCGAAGCCAGAAGCATCTATTTAGTAGCTTGTTATATTTAGCTTTTATTTCATGCTTAGCTATGCTTCTGGTGAAGCATAGCTAATGTGTGCTCCTGTAATATAATTATTCGGAGAAAGACATGCTTTAGCTTTAGCTAAAGCTAAGCAGCATTAAGTAATACACATATAAGATTAAGAACCTCAATAATACATAGATACGTATAAGAAAAGTCAAACTACATCAACGAAATGTCAGTATAATATTCCAGCTTCATAACCAAGATGGTGATGATCTGTTAAATGGTATGAATATATTCTTCATAAAGCCACTGATAAGAATAATGTACCTATAATAACGTGGACAAAAAAAAAAATATTAACAATAATTCTCATTATTGATTAGACTATGTCTTCTTATTAGTGCTTATCTTAATTAAGATAATTAATAAGCAGAGTTTTATGCCATTGTTTTACTTAATTAAGTAATACGATATTTATTAGCTAGTCGTTGAACCTTTATATATGTTTATACACAATATATACTCGGCAGCAAATTTTCTTAAAATAAGATTTTCTTGCTTTTAACTCTATTTTTTTTTATATATATATATTAAACTAATTTAACACAAAAGTGTAACCTTTATAAGATTTACCTGAAATTAAACATTCTTTGACATACTTACGAGATATATTTATATCTTTAGCACATTCTGACATACTATTATACATTTTTTTTTCATTATCTTTTATTACTATGATTTTTGTTGAATCACTTACTAAATTATTAGTATTTCTATAATATCTATAATTATTCTTTATTTCATAAGGACTATTTATTAAATAAAGTTTAGACATTAGGTTATCTATTTTTTTCATAGAGATAAATTCCTTATCTTTAAGTAAATTACTATTTGTAGTTAATCTATATTTATTCATATGTAGCTTTATAGCATCAAATATAAATTTACCATCTAAAATAGTATGATAACCATTATAATAAATATCTACTAATTTTAGTCATAATAAGAAATCTTGATGTTTTAATGTTTTTAGTATAACATTGTCATTATGATACATTAAAGGTATTAAATTATCTCTTAGCTCTTGAATTTTATTTAATTCAAAAATCACAGTAGGATTTGAATTTTCTTTATCAAGACGGGAGTTAGTATACAAAACTTTTCCAGTATTTAAAAATTCTCTTATTTTATTATATAATTCTAATTCTTTTATGTTATTTTCTAACTTAAATCTAGGAATATATTTATTGGTAGAAAAAGTTGCTTCACCATCTATAAATCCAGCTAGTCAGAATTTAGTTATTATTATTTTATCATTAATAGAACTAGGTATTCATTTACCTGACATATCACTCATTTCTTTTTTAAGTTTAATTATTTCTAATTTACTAGTCTCAGATAATTTTTTACTATCTCTTTTAAGTTCTACTGCTTTAGAAAAAGAAACGAAATGATGATATTTTGAACTATTAAGATTAACATAATTAAATATAGGAATTATTATGTTTAACAAAGAGTTTAAATCATTAACAAAATAATTAACTTTACCTTTTGACTTGGTAATATGTCCACATTTTAAAGTATTCATAATGTATTCTAGAACTTCAACTTCATCTTCATGAAGTCCTATTTGGTATGTAAATTGAACATACTTGAATGTATTATCTTGTAAATCTGTAAGTTTAATGTGAAAATTACCTTCTGCGTCTGTAAAACCTACTAATCATTCTATAAATTGTTTATCTATAAAATAACTATGGTTAGACTCAGGTAAAGTAATTAATAATTTATCCGAGTTACTGCTCACTGAATCCATTTCAGTTGTTTGTTTTGTGTTAAATATGTAATATATATATATAAAAAGGGCTCCAAATGTTAACCCGTGGAAACCTGTAGCAAAGAAGAAACATGCTCCGAATACACCATCACTTATAGTAAATGATGAAACGCTGTATTCTACACCCTGGAAGAAAGTAAAGATTAAAGCTAATAGAACTGTAAATATAGAACCATATAAAGCTCCTTTTCTTTCACCTTTGATTAAAGAATGGTGTGCATAAGTAATAGTAGCCCCACTAGATAATAAAATTACTGTGTTAAGTAATGGTAATTCAAACGGATTTACAGGTTCTATACCCATAGGTGGTCATTGAGCACCTAATTCTACAGTAGGTGTTAAAGCACTATGGAAGAATGCTCAGAAAATAGCTACAAAAAATAAACCTTCTGATACTATAAATAGTATTACACCTAAGTTTAATCCTTTTTGTACAGCTAAAGTGTGGTTACCTAAATATGTCGAAAAAATTATTAATATATTTCTATATTAGTTGGACTATATCTTAATTAATGGGTTGCTTTGCAGTAAAGCATAACGTATTAATTTTTAACATTTAGTCTCTGAAGGTAATAAAAGATATTTATCCGTCTAATAGTCCCCTGCTGATTATCCTATTTTAGGGTTTTCCAGCAATTTGTTAAATTTAAAGAGAGCACATATACATTATATTATTATTATAAATTTTTATTAATAAGATTTCTTATTATTAATCTTCCTTCTTCTTTAAGATGTTCTTTATATAGAATCATATTATATACAATTTCTCATTTTTTAAAATTATTAAGTTTATCCCCTATTAAAGGATATTTATTAAAATAATCTACAAGAAAACTTACATTTTGTATAGATTGTACACCAATCGATAATACTTCAGAATTCTTAACTGTATATCTCTTTAGATTAGTATTAAGAAATAAAGCTAAATTATTCATAAAAGGTTCCATCGAAGATGATGTAGCTTTATCATATAAACGTTGATCTAATCTAAATTTTAAAGAAATGTTTTCACTAACAGATCTTTTACGAGTATCAGATTTATCTTTTTTCTCTACATATTTAATACCAAAGTGTCCGTCCGCTTCAGTAAAACCCGTAAATCAACTGTTTTCTGAAAAACTCGAGTTATCTAATAAACTTTCTGATATATTTAAATCATATTTATTATTCATAAAATGGATTAAATCATTAAATCTTTTATTTTTAGGTGTTCTAAGTTTACCGTGTACTAAGTTTATAAAAAGAATAATACTTTCCTTATCTCCTATAATATAACGAAGAATGTTTTCACCTGATCTTTGAAAACGTCCTCTATTACCTAATTCTGATTGTATAAATGTGTACATTCCTATATTATTAATATGAGAAGTAAATACTATTCTGGGATTTAATACTCTGTTTAAACTTGTAATACCTAAAGAAGGAAGAGAGATAGAACCATCTCCTTCTAAAAGACCTGCTAAATAATAACCTAGATTATTGTTATCTGTAAAAACTGTAGTATTATTAGTATTAGTGTAAATTTGTAAAGCTTTTTCTATCTCAAAAGAAGGAATTTTTTGTGCTATGTTAACCGTAAAATAATAATATAATGTATTTTTTAATTTAAGTTTACCCTCTGATACTATATCTCTAAATCAGAAAGACATAGATGATACTAATGTGATGAATGATAAATAAAATAGTATATAACTATTATTAAACAAGTGCATTGATAATGCTCCATTCACTGTTACAGTGAATAAAGAAATACTTGTATATAATGGTCATGGAGAAGGTGATACTAAATGAAAGGGATGATCTTGAAAATTACTTCTTATTAAGTTTGTCATATATATATATATTATAAATTTTACAGTTTTGTATACAAATTAAAAGCCCCTAAGATGAATCGAACATCTATCATAATATTAACAGTATTATGCTCTACCGTTGAGCTATAGAAGCATTTAGTATGCGGAAAAGAGGTGAATCGAACACCTAAATGTATAAAACATAATACTTAGCAAATATCGCACCCTACCAATGGAAACTTTTCCTTAGCTTTAACTTTAGCTTGATGCTTCTAGGCGTTGCTTGCTGCATGCTTCTTGGCGAAGCATTCATAAGAAGCATGCCAGCAAGAAGCATAAAACACTGGCTTATTTCATGCTTCTGGCTGGCGAAGCAGCCAGAAGCCAGAAGCAGCCTATAAAATAATGCTTATTTTATATGCTAAGCAAGCTTAGCATATAAAATAATGCGCAAGCTAAAGCTATGCTGCATGCTACACGAATTAGATCAGAATCGAACCGACATCTACTTCCGTGACAGGGAAGTCCTTTACCTATTTAAGTTACTAATTCTAGGAGACAAGAGATTCGAACTCTTAAAAGCTACAGCTATTGAGTTTACAGCTCAACCCTTCTTACCGATAAAGGAACCCTCCTTTATATAATATGTATATATTATATATTTTTTATGGTTAATATTAATTAATCCCGTGCAACTTCCACTACACGAACCGTATTTCGACTTAACACTAATTAGAGCCACGCATACGAAGATCCCCAATAAAAGAATATATAAAACCTATTTGTTTTTTTTACTTGTTATTGAGAAAGCAAACTTATTGCGCATGCTCCTTTCAGCATGTGACGAGTGGTTAGTACCAATCCAAGCTATATTCACCGTGACATGGTGATTCACGATTACTAGTAATTACTTATTCATATAGTCGAATTTCAGACTACAATCCTTAAAATTTATATCCTATTTTTTGAGATTAGCTTAAATTCACATTTTTGCATCTCTTTGTTTAGGCATATGTGGCACGTCTATAGCCCACAATATCAAGGCCATGATGACTTGTCTTTGTCCCCTTTATCTTTCCAAATTTCCAGGACTGAATGCTTTATCGTAAATAAAAAAAATAAAGCCAGGGATTACGTTAATTTCATGGAAACCACAGTTTCACAACATTAACTGGAAACAGCCGTGCAACTCCTGTAATATAATTATTCAAATTGTGGTAAGGTTTTTCGTGGATCATCGAATTAAACAACATACTTCACTACTGGTGTCAGAAACGGTCTAGTGATTTCAGTTCCTGCGTTGCCACATTACTCTTGAGGTGAAATGCTTACACTTTCATTTATAGACCAAATAATATTTAATGCATGCATGCATGCATTAAATATAAATCTGACCTATGGCATTCATCATTTACTGCAAAGACTACTTGGGTATCTAATCCTGTTTGTTCTCTGTGCCTTCGTCCTTCAACGTCAGTTTTTACATAGAGGGCTGCCTTCGCCTTTACAGAGTCCCTTTGGTATCACAGAATTTCATCTCTCCTCCTCAAGTACTGCCCTCTTACATAAAACTCTAGTCAAGTACTAACATTTTAGAAGCTATATTGACCGTCTGGGTACCCTTTAAACCTAATTAAGATGAATAACACTAGTCTCTTACGTATTACCGCGACTGCTGGCACGCAATTAGTCAAGACATAATATATATACTGTCATTATCAATATATAGACAAAGCTTCATTCAATTCTAATACAATCTTATAGAAATGGGGTAGCACTACGAAGTACGAAGTGTGCCCATCCTATAAGACTTGCCACTTCTCCAAGTTGCCAGTTCAGCCGTTAGGCCATTGACCAATATTCCTCACTGCTGTACTAACTTGCATTGGGGTTTTTTCAGACCCAATGTGGCCGATCATCCTTTCAGATTCGACTACGAGAGTTTAAGGCTAGTTAAGTCATCACCTTAACTACTACCTATCTCGAAGATATTTATTATCCTCTTAAAGCAGAAACTAGACACGATGCTTAGCTTGCGCATTGTTCTTAATAAATAAGCAAGCTAAGCATGTATCACTTCGTTTCCTTTATTTATTATGAAGGATTTACCTACACTTTAAGGCCGGCGAAGAATATCATTATACTCACCTGTACACCACTTTTTAATTTATGCTACATTATTTACTGCATGCATTATTTCTAGCGAAGCATGCATGCATAAAATAATGCAACACAATTAAAACGTACGATTAGCATGTGTCAAGCACTTGGACAGCATTCAATCAGAGCCATCACCAAACTCAACTTTTATTTTGTTTTGATATAAAACTATTCTTATATCACTATATGATCTAAATTGTTTAATAGAATAATTGTGAACTAAGGAAATATTATAAGCTATTTAGTGTTGAGATTACTAAAACAAGTATTTTATCTATAAAATGAGCTTAATTTCATTGTATGCTTGCTATAAGGCTGCTGCGAAGCATGCATGCATCCGAAGGATGCATGCTATAAAATAATGCAAAGCTAAAGCATACATTCTAGCTTGTTATTATTATTGCTTTGCTTCGCTAGCTAAGCAATAACAATAACAATAAATTATATAAATAATTTTGTATTATTTTCTGGTTTTATACTATATAACTTTTATTAATTGCCTGCTTGTTATTAAGCAGCTATGCTCTGCTTGTTTATGGTACTGCTGCTGGCTGCTTCTTGCTTCGCAAGAAGCAAGAAGCAGCAGCATGCAGTCATTTATTAGCTTGCTTAGCTTTAGCTTGCGCATTAACTAATGCGCAAGCTAAAGCTAAAGCTACGAACACGCTGCATGAATATAGGATTAATGGTTATTGTTTGTATAACTTTCCTCAATATCATCACTTATATTTAGTACTATTAATTTCGAATAGCTATAGCTTGCAATAGCTTTAGCTGGCGGCTAAAGCTAAGCATTAATGTAAATCTAAACCATCTTTTATATATGAAGAAGATAACACTACAAACACTTGTGCTTGAATAAATGCTATAGCTAATTCTAAACCTGAAAAGGCTATAATAAATAATAAAGGTATTAATCCTAAAATGAAGAATATAAACCCTGAATTCATTATATTATAAACAAAACCACTTAATATGCTTAATAACATATGCCCTGCAGTTATGTTAGCAGCTAATCTTAACCCTAATGAAACATTTCTAGCTAAATATGAAATAAATTCAATAGTAACTAATAAAGGTAAAAGAGCTAAAGGACAACCTGCTGGTACTAATAAAGAAAAGAATTTTAGACCATGTTTTTGGAATCCTAATATAGTTGCACCTAATACTATTGTAAAACTAAGAGCAAATGTTAATGCAAAATGGCTTGTAGAAGCAAAGCTATAAGGTACCATACCAATTAAATTATTTATTAATATAAATATAAATAAAGTATATATAAATGGGAAATAAATTTGACCATTTTTAGGATTTATTTGGTTTGTAACTATATTATGTATAGTTACATATAAAGATTCTTGAGCTATTGATCAGTTATTACTAACTAATTTATTATAGTTAGTTGAAACTATACTTAAAGTTAATATAATTAAAGCTCCTATTGTTAAGTAGAATCCTATGTTAGTTAAAGATAAATGTAAGTTACCACCTAAAACTTCTAAATTTAATATGTCTCTTATTTCAAATTGATCTAAAGGACTTCTTATTTCTTTAGCTTGCGCAAAGAATAAATTTTGTTTTTCTATAGAAAACATCTAGTAGTATTATTACTACTATAATATATAAATCTTTAAAAAGCTAAATATCTGCAAAATAATATATATTTATTTTACTAATGGATTGATTGATTCATTTGGTTTCTAGCATAAAGATATAGATATGGGATATTTTATTTTATTAACGTGTATTATATTTTATTAATAAACATACGTGATAAAAATAAACGTACTATTCTTGGTAATATGTATTTAGATAATACGTATAAGATAAATACTATTATTGCAAAAGCAAATACTATTTCATTCATATAATAAAAAGGTACTAATTGAGGCATATTTATTTTGGTAATTGTTATTATAATACGTGCACACAGCGTCACTCGTAGGAAAAAAAAAAGTATATAAACGATTATATTTATATACTATATATTAAACTATTCATAGAATAATCTAATACATTTAAAATTAAAGAAGGGTATACACCTAATATAACTGTAAATAATACTAATATAAATAATAATATAAATTCTCTTTTATTTACATCATACACACTTTCTTCTAAGAATTTACTGAAAGAACCCCCAAAAGATATTCTATTAAACATATATATAGTATATGCTGCAGAGAATACTACAGAAGAACAAGCGAAAACACCTAATACAGGTAATCTTTCTACTATACTATAAAGAGACATAAATTCACCTATGAAATTTAAAGTTAATGGAGCACCACAATTACCTAAAGCTAATATAAAGAATAATATTGCAAATATAGGCATTAGTTGAGTAACTCCTCTATAAAAATATATAAGTCTAGTACCTGTTCTATCATATAATACTCCACCTGCACATATAAATAAACCACTTGACACGAATCCATGGGCTAATCCTAATATTACACTTCCTTCTAATCCTTGTATAGTATTACTAAATATTCCTATTAAATAGACTGAAGCGTGACAAACTGAACTATACGCAATTAGTTCTTTTACATCTGTTGTTCTTAGTGTACTAAAACTAGCATATATTATTGTAATTACGGCTATAGTAAATATAACAAAAGTATAATCTAAAGAAGCTTTAGGTAATATAGGTAGTATTAATCTAAATATACCATATAAACTTAATTTTAATACTATTCCTGCTAATACAATACTTCCTCCTAAAGGAGATTCAACGTGAGCTTTCAATAATCAATTGTTTAAAAATATTGTAGGAGTTTTCACAGCAAATGCTATAAATATTCCTATGAATAAGAATATTTGAGTTTTATATTCAAAATTTAGTTTAAATAAAGTATCAAAGTCTGTACTACCCATTATAGAAGATGTGCTTAAAATTGACAATAATAAAAATAAAGAACCTCACAGTGTATATAAGAATAAATAATAACTAGCACTTACTTTATTATCTGATCCAAACAGACCTATTAATATAAATAAGGGAGGTAATATACTTTCAAAAAATATATAGAATAACATTATATCTAATGACATAAAAACTACTAATAATAATGTTTCTAATAATAACATAATTATTAAATAAGATTTTACATTTTCTTTTATAGAATCTCAATTAGATAATAATGCAATAGGCATTATTATTGTAGTTAATAGTATAAAATATATTGATATACCATCTACACCTAAATAAATATCAAATAGTTGCACGTTATAGTGCTCTTGTACATACTGAAATTGATTAGTACTGTTATTAAATAAAATAAATATAACTAATGATATGATTAAATTTATTATACTACTAGTTAGCGCAATGGTTTTAGCATATAACTCTGAATTTTTTTTATATGATCCTATACTAGCTACAATTATTGTACCTAATACAGGTATTGTAACTAAAGATGATAATAACATTTATTATTCTAAATTATTGAGAGAGCATTCAAAGAATTAACTATGTCCGCCTATGTACATGTGTTTCATGGCCTTTATCTAAATTCGCATAAGCTGCAAAGCAAAGCAGCCTAAAACATGTTTACATTTACCACAGTTATTCCAAAAATATATAATAAACAAGGAATTAATACTATAAAAGCAAATAAAATAGGTAATAATACAGTTCAACAGAAAGACATTAATTGGTCAAAACGTATTCTAGGGAATGAAGCTCTAACTCATATAAATATAAAGATCATTATTGAGCTTTTTACACCTAAAGTTATACTATATAAAAAACCATCTACAGAAGAACTAGTTAAAACTTCTCTTAAGTTAAAATACTCTGAAGATGTAATTCATTTTATATCGAAAATATAAGCATATATATAATTTAATAAATCAAATCAATATATAATATCAAATTCTAATAAATAACCTCCTAAAAATAAAATACTAGTAAATATACACATTAATACAATACTAGCATATTCAGCTAAGAAGAAAAAGACAAATATAACTGCAGCGTGTTCTGTCATAAATCCACTAACCAGTTCAGATTCAGCTTCTGCTAAATCGAATGGAGCTCTATTCGTCTCTGCTACAGAACCTATAAAAAATATTATCAATATACATAATAAAGGTAAAGCTAATCATACAATTTTTTGGAATTGTACATTTATATTTAAATTTAAGCTATTGGTTATCATTATTATTATTAATAAGACAGAACTTAACACTAATTCATAACTAATTAATTGAGCTGTACTTCTTAAAGATCCTAAGAAAGCATACTTACTATTAGCACTTCATCCAGCTAGTAAAATACCATAAGTCGCTAAAGATGAAACAGCTAACATGTACAGTATTCCTAATTCCATATCCCCTAATGATAAACCAGGACCATAAGGAATAACTGCATAACCTAATAAAGCAAATATTAACGTCACTATAGGGCCTAAAAAAAATAGTATTAAATTAGCTTGTGTAGGAGCTACATATTCTTTTAATATTAATTTTAAAGCATCTGCAAATGCCTGTAATAGACCATAATATCCCACTGCATTAGGACCAAGTCTTCTTTGCATACTTGCCATAGTTTTTCTTTCCGCTACAGTCACATAAGCTACCACTAATAAAGCGGGTAACATTAATATTATATTTTCAATTATTGAAATAATAGTAGCAGAATATTTCATTTTTTTTTAATTTGTAATTTGGTTTCTTTCTTAATAATATATATGTTTTGTTTTGTTTAATCTTATAATATTAATAATACTAAATTATGTGCTGCATATTTATCCTGGCATGCTTGTTATTTATTAACAAGGAGGCGTACGCAGTACGCAGTACGCAGTACGCAGTACGCAGTACGCAGTACGCAGTACGCAGTACGCAGTACGCAGTACGCAGTACGCAGTACGCAGTACGCAGTAGCTTACTATAAAATAATGCTTTGCAGCATATTTATTA
>JADDON010000160.1:0-51329 GCA_017140175.1 Fusarium staphyleae
TTAGTCCTATTAGTTTAGTCTAGATTAATTAAAAAATATAGAGTGCTATATAATAAGTATCTGGATCGTAATATAACTAATTACTCCTAGTTAGCAAATAGAGCTATTCTTCTATTAGTTACTTTTTCTCGATAATCACGCGTAAAATAGTATAGTGAATGCTCTTATGCTCTTATTCTTAGTTGCACGTATAAATAAGACCTAGCTCCCCTTTATCATTGCCTTTCAACCCTTTTAATGATCCTAAGCATTAACTACACTTCCACTGCTATCACCTATACTGGACTGACAATGGACACCATTCCCCAATATTAAATCGTCGACGCCTATCTAATATCCACATTGGCTTTATCTTGCATCTTTCTTTTTATATATTTCAAGTTCAGTGCTCTTTGGTCACAGATTAAATACTTCTTATTCTTAACCTCAACATGGATCATCCTAGAATTACTATCTCGAATTCTTTTTACTCTTCAAACGAGTGGAGTGGTCGAGCTCGTCTGGTTCCCTTTGGATTCTATGTATAACGTTCTGACGGTATTATCGCTATTGGGAATTGCAACACTACAGGCAAGTCAAAGACTTCCACTATAACACACCCACTCTAACAAGGTAATTCATCTAGGTCCTAGCGGTCATACATCCAATAGGAAATCGCACTAATACGGAGCTCTGGGCAATATATATGGTTATCATTAAGGCCATCGAGAGTATCCTTATTATAACCTTAATATTTGTTGATTTGTTCCTCGAGTCGTGTTCCACATCGAGATCGCATACGTCGTGCCCCCACTGACGTCTCAAGTTATGATGATGGCGATTATGTATCGAGCGTCTCGTGGGCTTCAAAGCAATAACTCACCCAAGTATATAGTCATGCAGATCATCCGGACTGGTTTCATCGTGGTCCTCATATCAGCAGTCTTGGTTATGCTTTCAGTCACTGGACTCTACCCGAGTCTTACATTCTTTCATGGGCTTGTTTATATAGAAGGCTCAATTATGAGCTTACGGTATGAGCGACTAAATACTCCGCCTGCGATCGGGCATTCGAACATCCGCCTGGATTCACTGGTGTTGCTAGATCCACAACCATCCCTCACTCGCGGCGGCCCCCGTCCTACATTCCCTTATAGGCGTTCTAGCTCCTATCAATCTACATATTAGCGCCTTTATACCTGTACTTCACCATTCAAGCTGTTGACAAAATCGGTTTTAATGCTATCCGCGATTCAAGCTTACAGAGGGAGCTTTGAAGATACGACACGCAGGGGTGGCACTTACTTTGTTCCTCGGAGGTTGCACAATAGGTTCCGGTACTTATCCTCCATCTACTGAAAATTGCATTGGTCGTTAAGCTAGTTTACCTTGCATTGTCTGAAAAGATAATTAGACGTTATGTCTCGTTCATTCGTTTACTTGCTAAGACCGCCCTAAGATAGCTGCTATTCTAAGCCGAGGTGAACAGCCCGTCCCTTCTCCTAATCTAAATCTTGTTAGGAAAGTGCAGGCGAGCTTATAGTCTATCTTTTCAACGATTTGCCAGCTAGACTGTAATATTAATCGTGCGAAATACTCAGGACAGGACGAGGCTGCACTAAACCGCACTACATTAACGAGCAGGTTAGGTTTTGGGGAAAACTTACATAAAGTAAATAATTGAACTATATTAATATAGCTAGGTCGACACGCCAGATAAACAGTAAAGGTTCAGCGAAACGGGCATTTTAGGGAGAACGTATTTAAGAAGAGCCAATGCTAATAGGGAGTCCGTTATTAGAGCCCGAAGGAGGCTTCATTATGGAGCTAGAAGTTTTGGACCTAACCAAGCAGAAAAGCGGAAAATCCTCGGCAGTATAGCACAAACCCCTCATACGAGGAACACGTTCACACACTCCAGTTGGATAACCACGAGTGTCTTCCTACTACCTTGGCAAGAGCAACGGCAACCACACGATCTTATGCATGAGGAATACCCTCACCATGCCAGTCTTCGGAAAAAAAGATCCGATAGATAGGAGGGGCTTGTACGAGAGAATTCGTGGGCCGTCGAAGGAGGAGGTAGAGACTGCTGTGAGAGAGAATGTGCGTGGTTTATTCTCTTTCTCCATCGTCGAAGGAGTAACGCTTACCAGATTGCATTAGTTTGGCCTCAAAGAAGGGCATTACGTGGAAACCCGAGACTCTGACCGACAAGAGCACATTCAGACGCCATGTGTGGTCTTTCTGATCGTTGGAAAATTCGATGTGGGCGGAGAAACGTGCGATGAGGTGTACAAAGGCTACACCGTTACTGACGAGAGTACCATCAAGCTCTTGGCTCATTCTGCCGTCGTCGTCATGCCACTTACTTAGACGATGGTATCCATTGTGGCCAGGCACACCTGGTTCTGGCTTCCCGACGTCCATTCTGCTTAGAAAGATAGTCCTCGGCTGAGCCACGAGGTTTCTGAGAATGGCGGGAGATCAAACGACTGCTGTAGGGCGCTCTCCATTTCCATCGTCGAGATATCCAGTGTCAATCCTCGCGTAAACCAATCGGGCTGACAGCCATCGTCATCGTTTCGCGACTCATCCTCGTAGCAGTAACCCATATTTGCATTTGACCAAGGATCGGAAGGCAAATTCTTGGATTAGAAGCTGGGTTTGGTAGGGTTGGCTTGTTCGGTATATGCTTGGTCTTGCTGGGTAGGAAGGGCATTTGTTGCTACGGAAGCCGTAGACGAAGGCATCTGCGTTTGATTTGAGGTTCTCAGCAGCTCAGGCTTCCCAGTGTTACGACGGCGTTCTAGGGATATTTTCTGGCACTTCCTCGGCTGATAATTCCATATTATATCGCTAAATAAAGGTCTCTGATGAATTATTAACATTCCTCCCTTATCAAACTCGTTCACCGTATCTGCCACGTAGCCTCCAATTAATCTTTTAATGAGGTTATGTCGATGGGGCTCGATCGCGATGAATTTAGGAAGTCCGTCGACCATAGCATTAAAGGTTTCGTCCTTCAATTCGCGGATCTAGCTGGGCTTCAGAGCAAAGAAACAGAGAGATTTTGAACAGTTATCTAGCGCCAAAAGTGCTTTCTGTCGACGCTTGTACTCGCTGTTATCGTCGTCCTGCTCTTAGTAAACGAACTTAACCATAGGTCTAATACAACGATATTTGTGGTGGCGATCTAGGCCTTACGAGAGAATTTCAAGGGCAGCAAAGACTAACTTAAGAATAGATTCTTACTGCACTAAGAAAGAAATGATATTTCCTAGCTGCTTAGGATCGCCTCGGGCGATAAAATTCAACTCTGATATGATTATAATAGATTGTGAAGGAAAGCTTCTATCACCACTAACTACCACACTTACTTTGCAGATTCTATACTTCACGTCTATTGGAATATAGCCAACCTATTGTCCTTATGTCGTGTGGATCTCGTGATAACGGGGTTGAACCCACTAGTCAAGGAAAAGATCTCCCTGACTCTAAGTTTAACGGTAGGTATTATAGCTCATTTTTAAGTAGCGAGCTTAGCTTACTCAAAGGAAATATCAAAGGCTTAATATAGATATAGGCAACGTATCAAAATCAAACTTTCAAGGCTAAAGAGAAAACCTGCAGACTTCCGGATATAACCTTTTAGACCACACCGGGAATTGCCGCCAATCCCATCATAGTCGCGCCTGTCAGCTCGCTTCTAGCATATTTAATGCTTACGCTAGCCCAGGATCTCCGTAGTGGCTAAGCAACGACTTATATAGCATTCAAGGCAACCAAAGAACAGATGAGTCAGATAACTAGAAAGCGGTTAGCTTCCCAACAGATGCCATCTCTATCTTGCCTCTACAGCGAGGCTCCTCAATTCCAAGTATCTCACATCAATCAAACCATCAAGAGGTCTTCTAGATCGATAATTTGGGATATATTCGCGGGAAATAGCATACAGGCAGCGACTTTCGAGACCCTTCAGACTACACCTTCCAGGATAGTAGCACTACCTATACAGCATAAGGAGGCTCATTAATAGCCTTATCAACCGCACCCAACACTATGGACCTTTGGTATATCACGCCAGTGGGCCACATTGAGAATACACACTAGAACGGCGACCGACGAACAGGCTGGAGTATTCCGACTACCGTTACAACAAACGCTAATACATCCATACAATATCTTTCGATCTTATCTGCTTATACTCCTAGCGCAGGTATAGCTGAAATGTTCTATGCATATCAGACACCCGAGGCAACTTAGACAGTGCAGAACCAGCGGTGCGCCAACACTAACGCCGGGAGACCGATATATGAGACCCAGCTGGTGACTGACGGTGGAAGCCTGGCCCCGAACAGTCAACCATTAGCTTTGTATTTAGAAGCTCATGGAACAGTGGTTGTCTGGATCGAGACTGACGGCTCAGTACAAATAGCAGCTCGGAAGGCTGTTAACTCTGGGCCGCAGGTCCCATGGGCGTTTGCGTGAACCATCGCACCACCAGGGTCTGCCTCGCCGCGATTAAGGTTGTGCACTGCCAGATGGAGTTTGAAAATTCCCCAACCCTTTTCTATTGGGTGGGACGAGATGGATTGATCAATGTTGCTGAGTACGCCTTCGAAGATGATGTCGAAGCTGCAAGAGTTCGCAATGAGTATTGGATGGCATATAGACATACGGCTGGTATTGGTTGGCAGGCTGATTCAGACCGCCATATGGAACTTAGTATTTGTGCTGGGAAAAGAGAGTCAGTGAGAC
Organism: Fusarium staphyleae; assembly: GCA_017140175.1. Lineage (NCBI taxonomy): Eukaryota > Fungi > Ascomycota > Sordariomycetes > Hypocreales > Nectriaceae > Fusarium > Fusarium staphyleae. The sequence continues at coordinate 4,741 of JADDON010000160.1, forward strand.
TGTTTTGGGTCAGTGGAAGTTATAACTATCTGGACTATGCAGTATATAAAATAGGTAAGTTTGTGTTAAATAGTGGTTTTAGTAATTATATTAATTATCTCTTACGTTTTACTTATTCTATTAGTAAGAGAGATAGTAGGAGGTATAGTTAAAAAATATAATCCTTTCAGTTCACTGCTATATCGTATAGGATTGAGAAATCGACTACGCCTAGGGAATCTGTTTGGGTAATTCCCGACGACTCTAGTTTCATTGTAGCTCATTTGCCCTTATATGGAATAATATCTGCTCAGTAATGCGAAACCATTCAACAAGTTTTAATCAGCCATATTCAGCCTCTTATTAAGTCCATCTAACATTGAAAGCCCTTACGGCAAGAAGGTTCCTAGAACATAAAACACATATGTAACATACCCACCGCCGATAAGCTGAGGTTCTTAGAAACAACCATCCTTAAAACAGGTACTGTAAGTAAATAAAAAGAGTAACTCAGTGCTGTTTAGCGACCAGGAGAGGTAGGGATGCCAATACTCCCATGAAAACCTATACCGAGTATGGACGCGGGTTATGTATCGCGACACATTACATCGAGAGTTAGAAGAACATCAAGCGTATACGGATGAGATTGCTTGCAAGGTATCGCAGTACCCGCAGTAATCACGGTACCGAGCCAGGTAGATAGCCCCTAATCCGTTACAGTCGCGGAGCTAAGTACCTCTCCCTTTTGCGGACCGCCCTGAGCCACCTCTTATATAAAGTCGTCCATCCTGGAAGAATAGTGGCGGCCTTGCGGATATAGACTCCCATCTTTAGCCTCGCTGTTATTACGATCCAACCATGGCTCGCCTAGCCATCCATATAGTCTTGTAATGAGTTACCTAGTATCTCGCATAAGTCTACCGTGATGAACTATTAACCCACCCATCCGGCAAGTCGTCTGAATTCGGGCCTCAGTCCTCTCTATTAATGCCATCACTCCGCCTCCCACCACAACCATTTTACTTAGATGCGCACTATCAACCCAACACCGCATACTTTACCTGCCCTATAAGCTACTGAGTGATCGTTGTACTTAGGAAGATAAAATCGTTTTGTTAAATATGGGATGCTGCGTGTTTAATGCGCGCGCTAGGCGGTCCTTTTTTTGCCTTAGTCGTCAATTATGTTTGTTTGCACTTAAGTACTGGCTCAATTATCACCTAATGATCCGAATAACTTTGACTTTTCGCTATATAGTTATCATCACTACGAGAGTATGGTAAGGTGGATACTAGAGCTGAGCTCTTCCCTAGCGGTGAAATATACCACAATCGCCTTTATAAAGTCTCGTATACTCGCTCTATCAAGTTTACCGATCTAGTTGTATGTATGCTAGCCACTGATCCAGTCTTTGCGAGCAAGTCTTAACTGGCGATGTTAAGCGATTTCTCTACATAAGTCCATAGTAATTGGAAAACTTGGGGGGCCGCATTGATATGCTATAAATCCTAGTTGAGAGTCAGTAATGAAATCGCGCTATATTTCCGGTTTTCAACTAATTGCCGTTGAGGATCTTCGTCTAATACTTCTTCTGATAGAGATATGTATAACGCTTCCCTTTCTTCTTTCAACTGAGAGCTTTTGAGTCCTGAGCACTATGACTTACATCAAAAGGAACGTCAAAGGCCAAGTTACGAACATCACCGAAGTCACTAGCTTAACGTTAGTATCCCCGTCATCACTTCAGCTCTTATGATCAGGCCAGTTACAGCCGGTAGGATTACAATAGTCTTATGCTCTGACCTCCTCATAGCTTTGCCGGTTCAAACCACCTGCAGGAATATCACCACTAGTACCAGTATATTGCTATGAGCGAATCATTCCTTCCGGAAGACACTCCTATTCTCCTGTTTCTATGCAGCAACCACCTACAGGTTATTATCCCAACGGAGACTGGACACCATGCTATCTCAACCCAATATACCCAATATGTGCCCCGCATGCTCCAACAACTAACACTGAGCCATATTTTCCATGGATGCAAAAGCTTCTTATCTAGGCTAATAAGCAATACGGGGCTTCAAATTATGCGTGTTCTAGCATACCACATCGAACGCCGGCCGTAGGTATATCTCTCTACGAACTATGATACGATTTATATAGTAGGGAGGCTTTCAAAGATGGAACATAGATCAAAAAGACTGCGATCAGTGGGATTAGCAGGACATAGAGGAAGTGATTCGACCGCGCTCTGTCGATTGAGAACGGAATGCAGTTAAGCCTTTTGCTCTGGGCCGCTTATTATGTGAAAGATCAGCTACGGAATATCATACCCATTGGATTCATTAGACCGATGGGATTTATCTTCTGATATCGTGTGTATGACCAGAATAGAAATGCGGTATTTGGTTGACGTAGTAATCTGTTCATTAAGCGATGCAGGCTCAGTTAAGTACCATCTTGTTAGTCCTCTGGGAAATCAGGACCTTCAGTTCAGCCATTGAGGCTTTGGATATAGGCACGCAAATGTGTTTACCTTTCGCTGATCACAATGGCGGATCAACCCTCGACCACTATCAAATCAACTAGAATCAACCGTGGAGGATAGAGTATAAGTACCATACAATACTGCTGTATCTGGTCATTTTCATGACCCAAACGTGTCTGGAAAGGTAAGGGTGCTTTTCCGTTGATCATTGTGTGCCTCCTGACGGTATTAAGGTGCAAAGTGTGGTATAGTTGTGTTTATTTGAAAAGATGAAACCAAAGCCTCAAATTTAGATCAATTAGCTTGTCTATCGACGGCATCGCGCTTTCAACGGAAAAGCATTCTGATCTCAGGTACTTGACTATAGTGTTACCAATCATCTAGCGGCCTTCCTTTTCCGATTTGTGTATTAACGGTAGCTCCTAGAGATGAAACAAAAGCTCATATGAGATGCACATCAAGCCAGAGTGCGAGGACCAAAGAGGAGTTAGCTGGTAGACTCCACCATAGTCTTTGAGAGAGGATGAACAGTTTCATCGAATCCCTATTGAATGCTACTGCTTATCCTGTATGAAGGGCATCACTGCCTGCATCTATCGTCTGTTATGTTTACCATACCGTAGGCCTCCGAAACGATAATACACGTAGACGGGTTAAGCTTTCTACTACTAAGACTGGAACTACTTCCGCTTATTGCTAATCTAAAGATCCCAAGAGTTAGATCGACAAGGAAAGATTAGGATGCTACCTGGGGATACGTTGAAACACGATGATAATATTGTGGTGGTATTATGTGTTTATTTATCTCGACTTCACTTAGACACAAACCTTCCATTGAGTTAGTCCCGTAAGTATATAGGAGTCATAATGTACGTAAATGCTTGGTGGCCGTCCTCTTGATGCGGAGATACCCTGTGGACACGATCCAGGATATGCAGAGCATGTCGAACATATCTGGGCCTTCCGTGGATCTGTTGAAGATTTTTATTGCCTGGTCTGAAATATGTATTTGATCATGCAATACTTATCTCGCAAATATTGTAACACCCGCACAAGATACTGTAAATTAACATTCTTCCCCCGTCGTATGAGATCCGCTTCAATGTATTTCAAACTTTCGCCGTTCAACCTACGTCAGGTCGATTTCCATTGGGTGACAGGCCATATCTGTAGACGTATTCGACGGGGTGGAAGGTTAGCCTAGTCTTGGGCGGACTCAACTGTGATAGTTTCTGGAGATGACTGGCTCGAGGGACCAGAGCCCACGGAATGGAGGGAATAGCCAGGGAACGCCGAGCCGGTGTGGTCTGGCGCCGAAGAATGGGATTGATGTCCAAGGGCAGATTTTCCGGCGGTGAGACTCAAGTTACTGGGACTATCTTGGGACAGAATCATTGGATTATAACGTTACCCAATGAAACGCCAATCCAATGAAGAAGTCGGACTTTCTGGTACTACGAACGGCTCCGCAGGGATGGGGCGTACGAATACCCACTCATCATCCAGCAAACCATAGGCCGTCGTCAAAATCTTGAGTGAAAGTTATAAAGAAGAACCGAAAGTCTTCATGGCATCAACTCCATCCTCAAGGAAGCCAATTGCAGCCGAAGGCCTGCTACTGTCTACCAACTTAACCGCAACCGTAACGCTCCCACTGATACGGATCGCTATTCTCAGTCGCCTCGACAAGTAGTTATTCGTTATTTCAGTTCCAGCCGTGGTGCGTTCTGAGCACGAAGACCTTTCTGAGACTGATGAGTTCGAGATTGAGCACGAGCGTCTTCATCCATCTTCTGGGTCTCACCCGGCCGATCTGGTCAAACTAGTTGAGTCGTCCAACCTACAATCACGTCCTCAGCAATATATATGCGACCCCATTTCAAACAGGGGCTAACTCTCCCACACTCTCTTCAGTGTGAACCACCACCTCTCTCTTGTTACATCTTTGTCCGGATAATCGTATACTAACTTGTCATATCTAGACCCACAGCAGCGGTCCTCTGATAGAGAATTAAAGACAAGATCCATATTCAAGTGCAAAGGGACCATCAATTGACAGCCAAAACTTCTGCAACTACCAAAGAGCTCACTCCCGGAACTTCACTTGGTTGTCTTGCCTATATTGGAACCTTTCTTGGCCTCTTTGTAACGCTCCAAATCGACCGGGTTGCGCCATCTCTATCACTTTTCATATGACCCTCCTCTCAACATCTCAATAATATAGACACCTATCGAATAAACTGTATTAGTCAATTCCCAATCCATAGTTTAGAGATGAACTGTTGCCTATCTGTATCAATGTGGTTCACCTTTCCTCCCCGTTCTGAAGAGTTCACTGGCTCTATCATCTATACCGATAGATATAACCCAAACAGTCTCCTGCGATTCCAAGCACTTAACTTTATCAGCGTCATCTTTATAAATTTGAAAACTTTATAGTCGAGGGGCTATGTATCTCTATTAGCGGCCTGCTTCTAACACATTGTTACGATGGCTTGGATCATGACAAGAATACGTGGTACTGCATGGGCATCGCCTTAATAAATACCTAAGTAGGGGGTTTAGCATCGAACTCTTGAGCACCTGAACATATCACCGCAAGAGAAAGGATCCGACGTCAAGTATATTAGTGCCATATAATACGAGATTGCTTATTAGTTATTAGAAAAAGGAGTCGCCACGAATAAATAAGAATAAGTACAACGTCAACAGCTCACCTCAAACGACTTCAAACCAGGCTCCCTATCAACAAATCTAGACCAACTATTCCATAAGTCAAGAGCCACATATCCAGACTTAGAAAGACGACAAAAACTGGCTATAATATAGATCGAGCTCAGTAGACTCTATGTTTACATTAGCCGCACCCTCAACACATTATGTACAGTCATAGGCAACTATCTTAGAGGCATCGAGTACACTTATCAGTCAACCTTACGGCCTAGCGGGCTCCCAGAACAAATCAAGCCCATTTCTCAGCGGAGTAGCGAGCTCAAGAACTAGGTAGAAAGTCAGAACATCAACTCTCGTTATACACCTCAGGCAGGGCCACAGCTCTCCAGCTCAAACACAGCCGAAGACGTACAAAGTAATGACATAATACGACTTCACCATTCCCAACTTCGCATAACCTACTTAATGGCTCTGGGCGCTCTTCAGAGACCTCAAGTCTTCTATTATGGGTAAGGCTCCGATGGTGACAGTTAGAACAATCTTAGCACTGCTGTATCTCGAAGAAGCATGACCGATATAGCTACCAAGATGACCAAATTGGCCTTCAATCTGCCGCGAGACAACTAGCTATTACTTCTATCTGCCTTCATCGCTCCGGCCTATCTTATCGTCATCCTCGTCAATGTCTTCAACACATATTCCAATGACGAGGAAAGCCGCCGTCTCAGCCTTAGGCGTCTTCACCAGTGCTCGATTGTCATTAAGCACCTACACAACATGTAGTCGTCTGCCGACTATACTATAGAGCTTATCAATTCCATATTGAAGAATACCGGGTTTCGCGTTCCGTGGCTGACATTTTTCGTAAGCTGCATATATCCAAGTCCCAGTACTCCAGGCAACTGGAATCAAGAGTCTATAAATAAGACAAGCATAAGTCGAGAAAATGCTAGTCATGCAGTCATGACACAGCAGCGTCCGATGCCACTGGACTTTCCGAGTGCTATAATAGAAACATAGGCCACCACGGGTCGAGCGGACATAGGCGATTCAATGTCAGGCTCGCCATTTGCAGGATCTTAGTGCGATATTAATACCCTGCTGCCATATGTTCTTAACTATGAAGGTATGATGAATGGTTTGTTATTCACTGGTAACTTAGCAGCTTTAGAATAACACTTGACTAAATAGGTTCGCAACTTAGCCTACCTTTGGCTCCTATGGCTAAGGGTCCCAACGTGCGCGGGCGTCTTGGCCTGGTCGTATCATATTGAGTACCCCTGTTGATAGAACGGGATATGGATATAGTACTTGCTCTGCGTAGGAGGGAAACCTGCGTTGGAGTCTACGGTAGCTGGGTCGCAATAAGACGTTCCCTAATATATTATAATCTTAGCCAAGCTCCCAGTTCATCCACGTCTTCAACATCTCCCTTATGGGCAGCCTCGACTCAATACGTTATTTCCTCTCTCATTATCCTGCACAGGTTCCGTAGGCCTCAGCACCAGAATAGCTCCTATATCCGAAGCGTCATCTGCTATACTTACCTTCACTATCTGGCTATCGCCCATCAAACTTCGATAAATAATAGTAATAAGCGAGCCCATAAAGACCACCAATCATCCCCGTGTATATCTAGGAAGGGGATTCTCCGATATTACTTAATCTTTTAGTTGCTCTTATAGCTTTATATTTACGGGATATAATGCCTTATTACGGGATCTAGTTCTGCGACTCATCTTTTAGCGCCTCTCAACAGTTCCAGTATCCCCAGATCTTTGACTCAGAAAAGAAGACTAATGACGGTAGCATGAATTAGAGAATGGCATGGTCGACAAGAATCTTATCTATTACGTAAAATGCAAATCCAGAGGATTACCTGGGCTTGTTAGAAAAGATTATTCCTGATCACATGTCCCAAGTCAGTCGACTAGTGGTTGACAATAGTTTTTATGATATATTTCAGTTTGAGAAGATGCTGTTTGCTGATGAGGATATTAATTAAAGCGGTAAGTAGCATATATCTAGTGTGCTATTCTCAGAAATGCCTTCGAAGTCTCGAACTACTTCTCGACGTGTAAATATATTGGCCCAAACGATGCCACATAACACGACCTTCAGAGTAAGGACAATCTCCGATTATATCTTGAGACAACTCAACTTAGTGAGTGCTTAGTAGATAGACTTCTTAATAGAGCTTCTACTCTGCTGGGAAATCTTTCCTGCTGAACGACTTAACCACATTTTGAAATCATCGAATTCTATGCTTACCCTCCGACCCAGGCACCATTATATTAGCGAAGGTCTTCTTAATAAGACTTACTTACTTCTTGCTATCCGAGGACACCCAAGCAAACCGGGCGGGCTCTGTATTAACAGCTGTAGTGCGAGGAGCATAACTTTTCAGCTGGTCCAGATAGCCATCGAGTAACGCCGTCGGCGACATCCGTTGCTGCTTACCTGGTGTACGGCTCCCACCCGAATGAGCTCATCCGGGGGAATTTCCCTTTCAGAGAGCATACATTCGTGTGTCATAGACACACCCTATTCCCGCATCACGAACTTTGAGATGACAGCTGGACTGACACCAATCTTAAACTCACTTAGCCTCTAGCGCGCCTTTGGGGACGCCAGGAGAATATCGCAAGCAAAGGTTGACCTAACTCGTCCGCCGAAGCATAGCCCATTAACAACGGCAATAGTGGTCCGAGGGGCGTTATCGAGCGTATCATATAGTGCAAAGACTTCAGAGTAGTATCTTCGAATCGTTGAAACTGTTGGCTGTTTCTGTGTTTTCGCGAGGTCTATACCCGTGCAAAAGAACTTGCTTAATATCTGGATTTATTTAGATTGATTGTTTAGGCCCTAATAATAAATCCATTTAATAGTTAATCTTATTAGATATAATGGATACTGTATTATTTTTACCTGATGGATAAGCAGATTAATAGTAGCTGATTAAAAAGCTTGAGAGATCACGTCTTTCTATTAGAGTCTCTGTATTGCATTTATCGTCGACTATCTTCCCGGCTTTATAGTGTTATCCACTGCCCGTTCTCACTTCAATCTTTCGAATATAAGCCCTTATTGATTAATGGATCATTTGTTCCTTATTTAAAAGTGTTTATGCCTTATGCTATAGAGTTGACTCGACCTTGTGACGCAGTATAAGTAAAGTCATGCTGAGGCTACGTGTATATATTAGTCTTGCAAAGCTAGAGAAACAGATTAACATACTAACCTATATATCTTCCTTCGCTCTTGTTACTACGTTTTAGATCCTTTGAAAGATCATTCGACGTCTGCTCTTTTGCGTTATGCATCAATATCAGCATCTGGAAATGAAGCATGGGTTGGTGCATTTGCGGCTTGGAAGTTCTTTTATACTTTCAGTTACGGATATAAGCTGTCAGGAAGTTGTACTAGCTAGCTATGTGAACAAATAAAGACTCTTTGTACTCGGCACTCCCTCCTTAAAACCAAGTGCGGTATAAGCCCTAGATTATGCAAAAAGTGACAAACAATCTTGACTAGCTGTATACTGACATGCTTCTGTTTGCATTTAACATTACTGCAGTTAGTCCACTGCTTGTAGAGTATAGTTATATTACAAGCCGAGGTATCTATTCCGAGTGAATGTACGAGCATAAGTTGAGACATACCGTAGCATCAGAACTTGCAGTGTGGGCGACTGGAGGATCTCTTCCAAGCGATAGAAAAGGTGGTAAGGATATAAACTGTCGCAGTTTTGGGAGGGTAGAGTATGAGAACTCATAAGATTGGACACTTGTAGATACTGTAAACTTGCGAAAGTCAACGCATGGAGCTTACCAATCTTCCCGGCTATTCTCCCTGTCGATATACTCCGTATAGGATGTCGTGTTCTAGATTGGAGTACCCAGGGGGTGCGGCCTTATCACAGACAACGGGAGAAGTGTGTGAGATGTGGAAGAGCCATGGTATGAGACTCCCGATAAACGGGTAATAGGTAGAGGAGGTAAGAATATATTTATTGCTTTCGTTCTAATACTATATTTTCTATTTTCTATTTTCTAGATAAGGCGGAGTAAAAATAGTGTGCGGCGCTCGTCGATAAGCCACGATGGAGCGATATCTCGGTCATCGCCGCTTAGTCAGCAATCACCCCGCCAACAGGACTAAATACATTATCTAACTCTACAATTATCGCATCTTCTGAATTGTCCACTGTCTTTCCCTACCACAGCAACTTATGTACTTCCAAACAACATACACTCATGGAACCCAGCCTCTCTTTCATTCAAGTGTCGCATTGGCTCGACACTTTACCTTCAGATCAGGTCGCGCCACCGCCTGAGAAACAACTCAAACGAAGACGGTCTTTCCAACCCAGCGAGCCCCAATCTCGCCAGCGACGACATCCCGTTTCCCCTCCATCATCCTGTACTGCATCAAGCAGAGCCTCTTCTTCGATCCTGATAGCATCGCCGATGGCACCTTCGACGCCAAGCAAAATATCTGGAAAACGGCCAGCTAGCGATGCCCCAGACCTTGATAACGAACAGACGCCGCGGCCCGAGATAGCCAGCGGAAGCAAAGGGCCGGTCAGCAGCGCTCCTGACCTCTCGTCCAAGAGTTCTGCCGCATATTCACAAGACAGTAAACGGTCGAAGAGGTCGCAGTCACCAACCAAATTGTTTCCCTTATATGGACCTGAGGGCCATCTTCTTGTCCGAGGCTCGCTCGGCGTGACTGTACCCAGCCACTCTCTATCAACATCTCTGCACCTTCTCATTAGTGATATACAAGACGTGGCCGGTAGGCACAGCATCATACCGCAAAGGATCAAAGTCGTCCTAGAGGAACATCTTAAGGCTACAACGCCGTTCGGTCGACTATATGACTATATGTTCTATGATGATAGTGGGTACTTGGAAAGTGACCAGTCAACGCAAAACTGTGCTGGGAATGAGGAGCTAGTCCGTCGCGCTCTACGGATCACTGACCGTTCTAACGAATGCTCTCGCATGCTTAGCGACGAGTCGGCTTGGAATAACCTGGTGCACTCGCCTCTCCTCGATATGTTTGCATATGATATGCACGACGGCCCGGGGCAGGATATTCTTGACTTCATGCCATGGTATGTGGTAGTTTTCTTGTGACTTTGGGTTTGTTAGGTTCTGACAGGAACTGACGTCCTACAGCACCACAACCAACATCGATCCAGTATACCATCGCTTCCCAGACGCATCGAGCCGTGTTGACTATGTTCTACGACTACTCCCTGAACGGGATCCCACAACCAATCGATCACATAGACCATTAGCTCCAGGCACGGCGCCATGCTTCAACTGGACGACCGATCGGCTTTTGCAGCAGTACCCTCTGGCCTTCAGCATCGAGACTAAGCGTCACGGTGGTAACACCGCCAAGGGTGAACTGCAGCTGGGTATCTGGCAGGCGGCTCATTGGGAATTCCTTACGAGTCGAGCTGGCGCCGAGGCTGTTGACGGCCTTGACTTCCTGCCGGGCGTCGTGGTCCAAGGACATACATGGTCACTTGTCATTACTACCAGACGCCAAGCTATAACGGTAAGTCAAGACACTATCTGTATCAATAACTGGAACACTGATATTGGCACTTAGACAGTATTATGCAGTATCGACTTTGGCAGCACTAGCTCTATTGTGGGCGTGTTTCAAGTAATTGCTGGCTTACGACGGCTGCGTATATGGTCCCTAGATCGTCTGTGGCCGTGGTATCAACTTAATCTGCCTGGTCTCCATAATCCGTCTGGAGTTGGCAAATAAATGAAGCATATAGCGACGACACAATCGCTGGCTTTCTGACTTCTCGAAATGCGTAAGGAACAGTCAAAAAAAGAAAGACTGTCAGCCTTTCGTAGAAAAATGGCGACAAGCACTCAATCATATGGCGAGATACTATGTACTAGACAGCAGTCTTAATTAACGAATGTTATCGCAAAAGACAGACTTTAGCTTTACTCCTCTTTGAAGATAGCGAGAGTTCTGTGACTTAGCTGTCGTCAATGCTTTGGCGTGTCAAAGCTTGATATATTCTATATCATTTAAGAAGTCGTTAGGAACTGAACCGAACGATATCGTCAAGATTTCCTAAAAAGCCACACGGCAAAGTTCCCCAATACGCGATACGCTGTGCTTCAACGACAGATACGAAGCTCGATCCAAGAGTGGGATCTGTATCACTACATTCTCCCTAGACATCATAGCCCCCAAAAAGATACGGTGATATTTCTAGTCCGGTCAGAGGCGGTTAACCCTATTACTATTGTTTGAGGTTTATAGTAACAAGCAATTACTCTATCACGATAAAAGCTGCTTTTTTGCTTATTAGAAAGGCATATCATTCGAAAAAAATAGTATGCGCAGTTTCATCGAGAAACCAGGGAAGTGTGCCACCTGTTCTCTAGGTAGACATAATAACAGACATTATGCCACACTTCCCCTTCATTCAAAAAGAACTAGGGCACTCCCATCAGTTGCGAGTCGAGGACTCCGAATGTACGGAGTACAAGTGTCTGAGTTGAATTCGTTGAGTGTAGTAAGGAGTCGAACTTGCCTATTTGGAGTGTAGAGACTTTCTTACATATACCAATCGATAAGGTACGCTTAATGTAAATATGCTTTTCTGTTGAATTGAGCCTCGTAAATAGGCATGTAATTGTCATGCTTCCTAATAAGCAGACTAATAAGCAGGAGAATAAAGGGACTAATACAGTCAGTCAATTCGTATTGCAACAGGGCAAACTACAATTTTTGTATATTATTTAAGGGATTTGTTCTGCTTGTGTACCGAGTTGAATCCCTATCCTGCTCTTATTAACTTATTTGATCCCTAGCTTAAATCTTTTAGCCTTAAGAATCATGCGCCGTCACCTACTTACATTTTATATTAAAGCTGGAAACAACAGGCTAGTGGATATTTTACTGCGTATAAAACTGTAATACCACCTCAAACACTTTCTTATATATCTCTCGTTGTGAGTTTATTGCCCTCAGGCTGTATGCTTATTAACCATAACATAATGGAAAGTATAGTGATTCTTTAAGATATTATTATGTCTATCACTATAGGAATGAAAAATACCCCTAGTAGAGAGAGAGGAAGAAGAAGAAGAATTATAAATAACAGGGGGAGCGCCAAGCGAGAGCATGCGGGTGCAGAGCTTCATTGACGCGGACATTGAACACGATACTTTCACCTGGAACTTGCACGAGCGATTACTGAAGACCGGGCAGCAGTTCAACAGCTGGTTTTGACCTCTTGGCACTGATAAAGGCGCCCCCGACAGCTCCGCTGCACTCTGACCATCTGATGGACTTCATATCGCTGACATGCAGGGCATTGACGACATCCTTTCTCCTCAGGTAGGGAGTCGGGTGCTTCAGATCCAGGGGCTAACTTAGTTCATACCACAGCTGGGGTAAGAATCCTTGAGTCGCACGTCGTACATATTGATATATGCATCGTCACCTCCGCCCTTCTTACTCAGCTTAAGTATGTTTCCTAGGATAGCTTCGCAGTTGCCGTAGTCGACGCTGCCAGGATTGGTGGCGATTGTTTTTTCATGTGTTCGTAGATCAATGTGTTGAGAATCTCCTCACGAAAGTACCCATTTGGCTTAGCTGAGGTAATCCGCGCCTATCCATTACGCTCTTAACTATGAAATAATTATTAAAATTCCTCTTTTTTTCTCTTTACTTTCTCCTATTCACGAATACCGCCGGCGATAATAGCCAGGAACGGTGGCGAATCTCCACCTGAAGGCACTCGGACCGCATGTTTTCACCTCCCAAGACTCCCGCGCCGGCGCCTTGCCCTTACGATCAACTTCCCCTAGAACAAGACCCCAGAGATAGTCGTATCCCGCTCCCTCATTGGCCATAGCTCCCCTAGAGAGCCTCTGTTTCAGCAACATGGAGCTTGACAGAGGCCATTCCATTTACTACAGGAGAATTATCCCGGTGGTCGAAGCTCCCACGATGCTATAGCGCTAAGCATCTATGGATCATTGAATAGCGTCGAGGGTGGTCCTGTTAGCGTGAGGGCTGCGATCTAGGCTGTTGCGTGGGCGAGAAACGATGCCTTCGCAGTCGCGACCCGTCATCTCAATCCAATTCGCAACCCCAGTCAAGATCTCGGTCGCAGTCGCGGCTGCTCTTGTCCAGGCCAGAAGCAAGACAGATGGGGGTTCTAGTTATGGGGTTATTAATGAAGCTAATATTATGGGAAATCTGGCGTTTGTTGGTTATTTAGTTTTAGTAGCCTGTTTTAATAGACTCTATTTTCTTTATCTTTCTTAAGCTTATAGTAGTCTTTTTTAAAAACCATCTTCCTATAAGATAATGCTCTTAGATTCGAGAATAGCTAGTGACAGCCATCTTGGAGAAGTGGTGATAGTTGTGTCGAGTGTGTGTGGTGATGGGGGTTTGGTAGTTAATGACTTCTAGGTGTGATTTATATTTGGAAATAATAAGATGAGCCCGGTGGCAGTTAACAATCACATGGAATATCAGTTGGCTCTATTATCGACATATGGAGAGGAGAAGGAGCTGGTTTATGTTGGGCTACTGGTCGAGAGGACGGGGTTTTATGATATATGGCGAGAGATGTTCCGCATTCTGGGCGGACTTCCAGAGCGATCCCGGGCTCTCCCGGCGGCAGTAACGATATGGGCGAGCTTGATGAGGATGGTGTGCCGTCGGTGGAACGCTCCAAGGAGACGTATGAGTGGCCAGATGGGCACATCTGTGCTAGATCGTTATTCTCCCCCATGGTTTCGTTATCTGTGTTTGAGGTACACATAACTATGCTTCCCTTTGTAGTATGCGAGGGATGCTCATCAAACGATGAGCCCAGATAGCGTTATATAGATAAAAGAATTACCCCCAGCCTCACCAAGTTGCTCTTGCTATTGCCCTCGTCGACGAGGTTGCGGGTGTAGCCCCTGCTGCGATCACCAAAGGCATACTGCGACCACTTGTTATCGGAACCATCATAGTCTTCCATGAGACGCTTGAGGAACTCGATGTCCATATCATCTGACGTCAAGCCCGACGATGGACCAGGGGCTTCCTTAAGTTAGTTTGGCTAGGGTTCGTTGTCCTCCTTTAGTAGGAGTAATCGTTAAATGCGGTACTTGAGTAAGGGGGAAGCTCTACCCTGATCCTACTGAACTAACTGCTTCGACCAGCTGCACCTTGATCAGCACACCATCTCACTGGGGTCTGTAAGTGTAGGATATACTTTCGGCTGCGATACCACTCCTGGCCCTTGGGCTTATGCGCCTACCTCTCCCGGTCAGAGCTGAACTTCCACGTCACGGCCAGCGCAAACGCCCAATGACTCTTAGCGGTGCCTTCTGGCGCTTGCGAGTGGGCCATTGTGAGAGAGCGAATTCAGCAGCACGCTCGCAAAAGAGGTTACAGGATAGGGTCTACCTTGGGTTCATCTCCATTCATCAGTGCCTGTAGATGAGTGATTGTCCAGGCGGCGAGAAAATCCCCAAACGTAACAGAGTGCTACCTAACTTAACACTTGCTGTACTGTCATGATACTTCACGACCGCGTGGCAGCCAGTCTCACAAGCTGTGCTCAGCAGACAGGCCCTCCCGAAGCGTCAACGAGCTCCTAGCAAACCTGCGTCGCACCTCGATCAAATCCTCTGCCGCCGCCTGGAAGCTGAAGATGCCGTTAAAAGTCATAAAAGACGAACTTGGGAAGAACGTCGAGAATTAAAGCGCCAGAAGGCACCTTGGAGGATTACTTGCTGGCCTTGGAATCCCCACCCCTCGGAGTGTCTTCGTCAATCAATGTGATACCACCTCTTACTTGATGCAGCCTCGGGCGAGTCCCTATCCTACTCCAACACCCGCTCGGGCCCCTTGTCCATGTCGCTCTTGGGGATGTTACCTGCTATCGAGTTTGGAAGGGTGCGCAGGCTTGGAGTTGGGTGAATTGACCCTGGGGTTTCCGAAGAGATCGATTATCGGTCAGGTCAAGGTCCTTGATTCGCGGTTGTCTCTGTCTAAGTAACCCGCTGTTCGGACGTTGTGCGTCCCATTGTTGCAGATTATGTGTCTAGGGTCGAGGGGAAGATATTGCGTTTCCATACACACCAGAGGGACGCCCGTTCTCTTGCACTCCGCGTCGAATGGGAACTTGGGAAACGACGACGAGGATAGATTCTTCGCTGCGTCTCTACTGAAGTCGCCTAAGTCGACCTTGGCCGGTGATATTGGCGAGGGAGACGGTGTCGGCGCCATCAGCTAAGAAGCGACTAGTTAGTGCCCCTGATAATCGAATTAGATCGCCAGATATGAGTAGTTCTTGTATACTCAAATGGGAGTTTTTTTTATATATTATGTGGCATGGCTAAAATACTCTCATATGCGCTGTATATATCCTTTATGGCAACTGGTAGTCAGGAATGGTTGGATGCGCCTGAACACACTCATGTCTCGGCCCTGTCTCCAATGCCAGATAAGACCCGTACAGCTATGAAGTCGGATTAGACTATAATTAGTTGATACAATTCCTCGCCGAAATGGGCTGGATTTCGTCCATCCTCGGCACCGACAAATCGGCGGATCCTTTCCAGATCAGCTTCCCAGCCGAGTACACCGAGCCCGACATGCACCCGTTGGACATGAAGGCAAAGAAGTGTAACGACCAGGACCCCAACTTCCGTTGTGTTTACGTGGATTGACCCGAGGTATGTCCGGAACTTCCAGATGTGAAGGTCTCGTAAAGACACAGTCACAGTCACAGTCAGACACCCGATTGATCAATCAACACTATTATCAGGCCAAAGTCGTCGATGCCGGCGTTGTTCGAGTTGCTATGCGTCGTGAAGTCGTACGAGCCAAGCGAGAAACAGACCGAGAGGAGATGGATGTTGAGATCGAAACGGAGCGTGCAGTATGTCCTGGCTGGGTATTGTGATTCACCTTGTGGACGTGGGCAGAGAGGAAACGACAGTTTGCTAGTATTGCAATCTCGCCTCGGACTCTATGATGGCTTCGAGGCATTGCTGTTACTGAGAAGACATATTAGAATCTGATTGTATACTCGAAGGATACCATAGACTGACATGATCGCTGAGGCACACCAGGTCCATACAATCTAGATGGATTCTTTTCAAAGTTGTGTTTCTCTTGCGTCTGACCAATGGTCTCTGGTGGGCGCATTCCGGTATAGTTGGCTGTACCACGCTGAAATAGAGCCCTAAATCGAAATTGAGGTAAGATATACTTATAGAAGCTATTAATAAGTAAGACCTACTATTAAGAGGGTATTTCTGGCTTTAATTACTTAACAACTAAAAGCTTACTAAACATGTTCGGCGACCGAGTGGGATAATTTACGCATTGAATCAGAAAAGAAGATGCTTCCTCACGGCGCCCGGCCAGACATCGCGGGGGTTCTGCTGCTGTTGTTTGCCCTCTTCAACTAGAAGAAGTGCTTGAGGAGGAGAGAATCGATTGATCGTCTTTGTTAGATGCGACGTTGAATGAACAGGGCGGTACTCCGTACAGAGTGGAGTTAGTTTCGCACAGCAAGGTCTGGCTGAAAGGGCAAAGTTGGCTCGATCCCGTCTCATCGCTGTTACCATCGCTGTTGATTCCATCTTCCCATCTCTTGCCGATTCACATTTCTATCCCGCTGCCACCGCTCGAGGTGACAAGGCTGGCTATAGCAAGCACCTTGACAGCTTCTGTCTCAGGAAAGGGGGGGAATCGGACGGCCTCAATCATAGTAGCGTCGTCGCTCTGGGCGTTGACGAAACTGTTGTACAGGATCTTGACGTCGGTGTACTTAGTAGGGAGCTGGATGATCTGGTCGGCAATGGCCTGGGTGTCGTCAAAGGTGGGGACGTCCTTGCCGAAGCACGGCCAACAGTCCTCGCGTCCGCAGAAGAAAGGATCCCACTCCCATGAAGTAATCCTAAAAAGGGGTTCATTACTCGCAGTGTGTGTTCCAGGGCATGTCTGCGAGAATTATCCTGGTTCCCAAGGACTCAATGGTTGCGTCAAGTCGTGAGCTGGCGGAAGCTTGAGGTGTTGGGGAGTTGGTTTCTCCTTATAATCCTTTTTTACGCCTGCGAGGCCAGAATACGTCTGTTTTACATGCCTCATCGACGAGAACTTGCTTCTGCTGGCTTCCTTGTCTAGAGCGACAAACCGTCACGCCGTTGGCGCTGGTCCGTTTTGGGGCCACTGTGTCGGCTCATACTGGGGTGGAAACAGAACACCGTTGTGCTCCAGAGTCTTCCACTTAGTTGATGAATGTTCTGGAGACGGAGGGTATGGGAGATACCGACTCCTTCACTAACGGAGGCGCTGTACAGCATAACAGATGGTAGTAGAGAGTTACGAATACAAGATGAGACGAGGAAGATGTAGCTTCTACGGCCATTATACTCTCCGGCGGACTACTATTTAACCGGCAACCGCTTCATAGCTGGATCGAGTATCATATCGTGCATCTGTGGCTGATGAGGGAGGGGCCGCTGCCACTCCCGCTATGAAGAGAAACCTTGAATCTTGATGATAGGGACAGATCCATCGGCAAGAGTTATAGGCTAGTTCTTCTTCTTAAAGCTGAGAGGAATGGAGCCGTCTGCAAGAGGCGCTTGCTGACTCTTCCTGAAGTTGAGGGGACGGAACCATCTGCGAGGGGTGTAGGCTGGATTTTCCTCTTGCTTCCGAACTTCAAAGTCACAGCTCCCTCGTTGTCGTCAAAGTCGGACTTCTCAAAGCCTCCCCGCGAGGCGGGCAGACACCCCTGCTCGGTACGTACTGCTACTGTAGCTGGATGACATCTTGCCCCTCTTCTTGGGCAGTTTCGTTCGCTTCCGCTTTTCAAGTGCCAACACTGATGCCGGCATCTCTGCGTTGGCAGAAGCATTCTTGCACGTCGTGACACCTTCAGCCACGTTTCTGCTCTCTTCTGACTGACGCCCCTTGTCATCAGCCAGGTCCTCCTCCTTGGGCACATCGATCTGGCTAGGGCGGGATAGGAGGAGGGGCGCCCTGCTCAGGCGGAGTTCCCAAGCGAGGCACTGGTCCACGGCCGACGGGAACAGCAAGAGGATTCAAATCATGCAGCCTCCCAATGCCTGGCAGGCCATCGTTCAAGGTGCTGTTCTCAAGGGGCTTCCAAACAGCCGCGACGAGGATGCTCCTCACTGGACAGGAACCTCGCGGGGCTGAGGTGAGGTCACGGCATGACTTCTCTGGCCTTATCTTGGATCATTTGATCCGGTGCTAAATAAGGATTACCAAAAGTTCCTTCAGAAAAGATGGATTATCTGTAGTTGATTAACTCTTGGATATATTATCTGAGTTTGCCGTCGACCATGCAGACCATGCAAACTGCTTATATCAAGGTACCCATCTAGGAAACCTGTCTCAAGATCAGAACATGTTCCTATCACGTTAGTCGAGTTGAACTATGTATGAGTAAGACCACAAGTCTGCAGCTCTCCAACTCCTTCTGAGGCTGTCATAGTTTCACCCGAGTTATCTCTCCCAACCTATAAATGCCTTTTAAGATTTCCGATAGCATTCCCTGTTTGGACTCGATCACGGTTCAACCTTCGCGCCCTGCCACCTTCGTCGTGTTACTCACTATATTCCGTCCTTTACCTACATAAAATGGAGAACAAACTGTAAGCATATAGGCACCCCAGCTAGGAGTTGCACGAGTTGATTCCGATTCTCGATCTCGTAGCCTTTGAAATACATGATAGTCATAAGCTACGTCAGCGTTGGATGGAAGGTAATACTATTTCATACACGAATCTCAGTGGTGGGTAAGAAGAAACTTATGATCTCTGTTACTTACCGGACTTAAACACATGTCCACCCACGAGATAGTAAGACGGCGGGGTGTGGGGTATCAGAAACAGTGAAAGAAGAATATGGCATCGTTATATAAGGTCTGGGACGATATTGGCTGGTGTTTGTAGTACCTGCCTGGTAGCTTGTGTAAGATCTTCCTGCGTGTTCAAAGAAGGCAAGGCCCTAATGATTCAACTTTGTTACTATGGTAGCGGTTGCTTATGAAATAACTCAAGACTAATGGCATGAGGACTAACGTGGCTAAGCCATTGATTGCATATCTCTACCGGTGCATTAAGACGACCCAAATATGGGGTGCTTCAGCTGCAGAGGAACGAGCCCAACTAAATAGTCTCCGGTCTGACCTGACCTAAGCCTGCTTGAACTGCAAGAAAGACTCTCTCAAGAGCCGAGTGTCGTACAAGCTTCCAAAGTCAAGCACAGGTGTTGAGTTCAATAGGGAGTGGATTCTCCCTTGGTAATAATTTAAAGAAGGAAGGGTAACTCTTTGTGATGGCATTTGTGTTCACGAAGGTAAGGGTGTGCAACGAGGTTGCAAGAGGCATGTTGTGCTAAGCTAAGTGGGGATCCGTAGGTTGGAGCTGAGGGAAGTGGGTGCCTGAGGCAGCCACCTCACAACAATTTGCTACACTGGTGCTGGCTTGCTTAATCGTAACCCCCAACGTCCCCCAACGGTATGTACAGTCCTAGCCGCGTTCTCACTATGGGTGGGGGCGGGCTAGGCGGGGACGATTACAGCGCCATTTAGGGGGCCGAAACTCTGTCACAGCGTCTGATTGGATAGATGCTCACCATGTATCTCGCTATGCCTTTTCGAGCACCGTTTTCAACTCAAGGGGTCCAGACAGTGTGTATACAGTATTTCAGCTGTAAATATACTGTAGTGCCCAGAAGTGTCGCCAGGTGAGGAGGTTACTGCAGCAAGCTTTCGGGCGCAGACCGCGTCGGCTTTGAAGAGAGCTTCTAGGTCTTCGATGGACTGTTCACACACATAATGACGCCTTTTCCAGACTTGGTGCTTTCTGTGTATGGCTGGATACCTTCCTGACCAAGGCCAACTGCCATCATAGATCCAGACACGCATATCTCTCTAATAAGATCCCTGGCCGTGATGAGACCAATCAAATACGTTGCTACTATGGCACAGTCAAGATTAAGGGCCTCAGCTGAGAAGGCAGCCAAAGTCTCACCCGAGGAGTGACCAGTTATATCTGCTGGCTTGATGTTCTGCGACTCGAGGACGAGTAATGCAATCTAGAGTGCAATATAAAGCTATATCTCTTTGATGCGCGAGCTCTCCTATCGCGAAATGTTACACCCTTAATGGACCTTGTGCAACAAAGGGTCTGGAGGTGAATGTCCACCTTACTAGACACTGGTTAAATACTGAGCATTCCCCTATGACTTCACGCCCCATGGGACACCATTGTGTACCCTATCTAGTAAAAGCAAACCTAAGCACTGGATTTAGGTCCCTGCTGCCCAAACTGTCAATAAACGCTTCCACGGCAACAGCTTGGAGTGCGGCTGTCTAAGAGAGGTTTTCCTGTCTCTCGGTCAGGCTGTATGCGAGACTTTTTAAGCAAGAATTTGGCCTTTATCTTGCAGGAAGTCCTTGAGTCTAGAAAGCATGATCTTCACTCCGGCCTTATTTCTTGCGCTGATTGGAAAAATGAATCGATGCAATAGTGGTTTGTTAGATGAACCATTGATTGACCCCGTCAGTGGAGAGGCAGAAGCCATTAGCACCAAGTGTAATAGCTGAAGGCTCATGAATGTAGATACGTTAATAGAAAACTCATAGACCACAGTTTGATAAACAACGGAGCCATCGGCTTGAAATCCGTTGGCAACAAAGGCGTCAACCCCATTCGTACCAAAGAGAGCGCCATTGAGTTCAAATCCTTCGATACATTCATTGGCCCCGGGAAGATGATACTCAGCCTTCTCAATAATCACATAAGCGTTGGTCCCTACATACAAGGTGCTATTAATCGAAGCAATTCGAGGCGATTGCGCATGCCATTACTGCAGCCACAGCTCAAATACCCAGGGCACAAAAGGGGATCTGCTGGCTCTTATGAATGAAGTCGCAATTTTGCCGGAATGAACCTATGTTCAAGTGCCAATGTAACTTTGACGACGGCCGCTAGGTCAGATGCAGCTCCTAGTTAGGTGGCCAATTTGGATTTTACTGACCCGATTAGAAGAGGATTATCTGCTGAACACCTCTTGCTAAGGACTTCGCCTGGCTAGGAATGAGGTTGGCGCCACCTACAATCGACATGAATAAGTCTTCTATTCGAAAGCTCTCGCACACCAAGCATAGAGCCGTTAACTAACTTGAACAGGCTGTATCGATCGTGACACTGGCATCTTTGAGATCAAAGAAGTGCGAGAACACGGTTTGAAGCCATGGCCCCAATTCTCGATGTGATAGTATCAAGGAAGTGACTTAGGCCGCCAAATCATGGAGTTATTATTCTTTCTGACCTATGTCGCAGCGAGTACCGATGTTCCAATCCTGCCAGCTACGAGAGTGTGATGCGGTTTCTAGCTCAAGACGCATCTATGGATCCATACCCACTGCCACTTCTGCAGACAAGTTCAAGAAGGATGCGCCGAAGTAGGAGACATTCTCCTTCAAAAAGTGCCGGCCCCAAGTATTTGATTTGAACACAGTGGATTGTCAGCATATGTGCGTAGGCTGTAGCTCGTGAGCATAGACTGCGTCATATCTCATCGTCTCTCTATTTACACTTCCAGTCTGCAATGGCTCGGGATGCTTTAATGAGGGAGCATTTAAGCAGTCCTTTGGAATCTCTTGCCAATCTTAGCGGCTCTCAGACATGAGGTCCCAGAGCTTTTTTGGGTCTTGTTGCGTTGCCTGCAAAAAGGCGGGAAATATCGCCCACTAAAAATGCGGTAGGAAACAGCGCTCTATTAAAGCCGCTGGTTAAGACTCCCTCGTCTTCTAATAATCATGTTTGACATGGCCATCTTCAATTTCAACCTTACTGATACGGCTGTGGTGAGTGAATATAAAAACTGAGGTAGCTCTTGATAGGACTGAAGGAAGGATCAGTCCTCTTCTCCTTCCTCCCCTGGCTCTTCTCCTTTCTCCCGTGGCCTTTACCTACCCTTCCTACTGTGGAGGCAATAAAACCAATCAAAACTTCTTGGCGTTACCATTCGATGTTGCACCTGTCACCCGTGAGGAACTAACTGAACTGTAGAGCTGCTAGTTAGTTGTCCAAGGTAGTGTGGATCATGAATCCAGCTGATATTGTGTGTAAATCCTTTGGCCCGGGACAGTTGAGCTGTCTAACTTATGTACCCGTTTGCTTGGCTAGGTACTTAGGCAGCTCGTTATTAAGCATCACTATAGATCCCACCGGGCTGTGTCTAAGCCAGTTCGTCTTCTCTTAGTTTAACTCTAGAGAGTCCCTTGATTAGCTGCTGAAGAAGGTTTCCCTAGATTTGCCCTACCCGATTCTCAGCCTAATAGAGCAGCTTCCCACCCGATATGAGTAAGGGCCCTGATGTTTTTAATGCTCAGCTGTGTTTCAGTACTGACGACATTATCCTTCCGGGAGGGCCTTAGCATCTCATATTCCATGGGATAGTTACTATATTTATTATCAATGTATAGGCAGAGTATTGCCGCGTTATACAGCTGCAGTCCAACATCTCGGTCACAGCCACTCTACCGGTCACATCTGATAAGACTCTATTAGCTAGTGCCTGTAAAGTATGGTGTCCATCGCACGTCTTATCCACGGGAGGGCCAGGGGCGTGGACCCTTAGACTTTGATGGACGCTTACGCACTTACTGGTTCTCTACCTGATTCCAACCGATTGCAGAATGCAGATATACTGCTTGACGGTACTGTGCTCTAGATCAATCGGTTCTTGTCTCTGCTGGCTTCCAGTCTCGACTGTGGGTGGCAGCTCTTTGGTTACAGTGTGTGCCCCGAGACCTTGCGGTCGCTAATGGGCTAGCTCAACTGATCGGTAAGGGTGTGTCTCTAAATGCCTAAGTTCTCCGGGGGAGGGGGGCAAATGAAACAGTAATTGAATTGTTTGATTAGGAGATATACAAGTTACTGTAGGATCTAGAGTTCCTTGGTTAGCTGTGCATCTTGCGGACTAACGCCGCTGTCGATGATGTAGTAAAACACGAAGCACATTAATATAAGGGTTCTAGTTTGAGCGGTACGGGTGGGGTTTGGTGTTAAGGGGACTTTGTTCAGCGCTCACTGGATACGGGCGGAGTTTTATGGTTCACATATCGTAAGATTAGTCCGCAATAGAGATAGAATATGAGATATGAGACCTGATTTGTAAATAGTGACGGCGTATTGAATCCTTTAGGTATGAGGCTGGGCACTGCCGAGATCTATGCAGGTACCGAGAGGATACCAGAGATTTTAGATAGCATCTATGCTGGGTAGAAACGTGAGATAGATTCTAACGAAAGGGTACTACTGTTTGTCAAGATGAAATCCAGTAAGGGTCTCACTTCGAATGCAGTGAGGCGCATTAGTGTCGCCATAAAGGATCGGTACTCTCCACGGTACGTGCCTGCACACATTTTCGAGGTTGATGATATTACGTATACGGCTAACGGTAAGAAATGAGAGATTAATGTCAAATACGCGATGAATGGAAATGGATTTGCTGTGGCTGAAAAGGTGGAAAACCTGTTGACCCTAAAGGCATATGAGAGATATCGAGATATGCCGATTGAAGAGTTAAAGACACCTAGTGTCGCCTCAAAAGTCTGATGTGTTTGGGCTCGATAAGTGAACGAGCTTGACCTTCTGGGAACCTGCTTAGTTCCGCTAGATCTGTGCTAGGGGTAGAGGTCTGCAGTTTTTATTATTTATGAGATCTGTATGCATATTAAACTTGGATACTGAATATAGTAGTAAGATGAACGCTGCCCCTAATTCTAGTACTATTTCGAGCCCTAATACCTGGTATCACTTTAGTTTCTACAATTTTTACTATGGCTTGTGTGATTGACTACCTTATATCAATGCCTTTCCTGTGAATAAATGTTGGTTATGTCCATTTGTTTCAATGATGAAGTTTTTTGACCTATGTTGGTGATCATTCAAATCACGACCTGGATGAACCTGCGAGCGCCCCTGTACAATTGAGCTTTAATGTCGTTGAGTCTGCCCTTATAGCCTCGGCCACAACAATAGATAGGGATTAAATCCATTCTCGGAACAACTGGTCGTTTTCTATGAGACCTTGAGTTATAACAGTCCAAGAAAAGCTTCTACATGCCGTTTTCTTGATTCGTATATTATGTTTCTTTTATTGGTATTAAATGTGGTTGTCAGGTGTATTTCTATAACCCATCCTTTCTCTAAGCTCTCGTTTATTGACGTTAGCAAGATGTGGTTTGAAGTCTAATAAAACGCTCCAAGAAACTAAAATCAATATTTCCTACCTAAAGCATGGCCAGTGGCGCTTGCCAGCCAGACGCTACTCATCTCAACACTTAAGCCAAGATGTTCGGATCGTAGGGATAGGACCACGAGATGGACGGCAAAATATTAAAGCACCTATTCGTGTATTGGCTAAGATTTAACTCATCTGCTGACTCGTGATATAGGGTTGGTCAATATTGAAGCCACTTCGTTTATGTCACTGAAATAGGTTTCTTAGCTGGCCGACGGAGCCGTTGTTATGAAAGAGATGCTTGCGCATTCTGTTATTAACAACCAATCTCGTGAGATAAACTACCTAATTCTAACGCTGAATCTTAAGGAGCTGGAAAACACTAGCCGAGCCAGTGCTAAAGAGATACTAATATTTGCGTCTGTGATAGAGGCTTTCAGTAAGGTAAGTCAGAACTATACTATTAAAGTAGCCCTCCAGAAACTTAAATCTATCACTAAAAAAGCTCTTGCTGCTGGAATGAGAGTTCGTGGGTAAGTCTGAAAAAGTTGCTTTAATCAAATGCTGACTGCTCTTGTGTTCTAGTGTTATTTCTTTTATTTTTTCTGACATATTTTTAGGTCCTACGCCACTAGAGGCAGCTATACATATATTAGAAAGGCTAGGAAGGCTACTAAGGACTATAATAAAGGATCTCCTTTGTCTACTCTATCGTCAGAGGGTAAATTTAAGTGAACGTTATCTCACAAATTGCAGCACCCTTCTCGCTTGCCTGGGCCACCACACTTCCTAAAGCAGTTATTAAAAAGACGACCTAATTCCAGGACCTTAATTGATATCTCAAAATATATATAATATCTACTCTCTTTTGCTGCTTTAATACAATCGAAAATCGGTTTATATACAGTTATTCTTTACCTATAGTTATTTGAATATCGATACGCCGCTCGTTCAGTCCTATCGCCCAACCTATAGACTATAGTAGGTCTCCATCTAACGATCTTATACAGGACTGAAAGCCTTATTCCAATTATTACCACACGAGTCTATCTCCCGCATTCCTTCAGAATACCGCATAGTAGACGAACAGGGAATCAAACCCCAGACCACTCCCATTTCAGTCCAGACGAATTATGCTAAGTGAGTATTATACCACTAAACTAGAGTCTAGAGATAGGTTAGTACGATATTAGCCTGAGAAACACCCTAGGTGTTAATACCCCCAAGAATGTCCAGGACTTGCTTGACGGACTGCTCCTTAGAATGTCTCCCACAATACTTACGATCAATGAATCGCCAACATCATCCGTGCCCCCAAGATAGGCCTCGGAAGGTTCAAAGTAGTGTTACTAGCACCAGTAGATGTCTTTATGCGACTGTGGCCCGGGGCCATGTAGCGACTGGGGATATCGTCTACACACTCGAGAGCTCAGGCATTAATACCGGTATATATTTAGTAACCCTAACCCTAACCCGACTCCTAACCCTAAGAGAAACAAAGCCCGCACCGGCTATGCCACGGCTTAACCTACACAACCAAAAGATACATAGGTATGAGAGTTTATAGAGGACAGTGGCGAGTACCTTTTGAATCGAGCGGGGACAGCTCTTAAGGTCACCGTGATACGGCTCAAGAATGGCAACGCCATGTCAAAGTTCCAAGGTGGAAGGCTTGACCACCTTCTACAAAAAGCTCCCTTGAGAGTCATCCGTATATCACCTTATTATTGATGCATAGACCACCTTTACTGTATGGTTCATAGATCCAATTACTGTTATAAACAATTCAGATTTGTACGTTCGACGCCGAAAGCACTAAGAAAATATACCAGATGACACATTATATATGCAGTCATTGGATGATCCTAAGCATATCATTTTAGAAGGTCCTATGCTGAGATAATAATCGGAATGGGATAAAAGGCAAGAGTGATAATACTATATATTAGGAGTATTCGAGCTAGTGCTATAAGTATATTAGGTAGCGTGGACGTGAAATGCGTAGCGATGATCGTAGTTTATAGGAGGTAGGATGGTATGAAATACTAGCCTGAGGTAAAAGACCAGAACGATATCTTTTTAGGACTCGATCGATAGTCAACCTGATCAGTAGGTTTAAGGTTACCTACGAGAGTACGCGGGACAGCAGCCGACGCAAGACGACACTCTAGACTAAGCTACTAAGAAAGTTGATAAGCTGTCTGATTTTAGTGTTTCGAGACAATAAGTTCAGAAGTGGCAGACGCATTACAGCGCATACCCATTTTGATGTGCTCCCTAATCTCACTTGAGATATGTCCTGATATGAAAAAGGGGCTATTTGGGGATACAACGTGAGTTGCGTTACTGACCGGTTAGCTTAATTAGCATGAGAAACGTTCTCGCTTGGCCAGTTCAATGGCCCACTGTCTTTCATTTGATTCAAACAGTGTTAGTGAACGTGTAGGACATTGCTCGTATGCTGCCTCATGCCTTGGTCAGTGGGGCGTGCTTCCATCGGTATTTATAATATCTTCTCTTGACCCTGGCTGTAATGTTATTATTTCGATGCTCTCACGTCTTTGCCCAGTACCTTTACTGTACGTGCATTGACGAAGTAACAACCGATGCAAACTCTCAGGAGGCGACGAGGAATCTTGATATAGTCGTCGAGATTAGTCCTCACAGCCCGCTTGCTGGACCCATTCGACGGTGTCTATCTGCTGGGACAAGTCGTGAAGACAAACGTATCAGCTGCCGCTCATGCTTAACTCGCAGCGTTGATGCTGACAGATAATTCAAGGTTCTACCGCAGCATCGCTCGACAAGAGCTACCGGGTTGACTTCAAGGCCAGTAACTTCCTGAAAGGAGCATACGGCGTTTCTGTTCTTCGGTCGCCTTCAAATGCTTAAAACCACTCAGCCAGCCTCGCTAGAGCTGAGAGTGTCGTCTTCATAAACATGAAGTGCATGTTCTTCTTGCCGTGAATGTCATGATTCCGGATTACAACCCGTCAGCACCATCCTAAAGACACTAGATCCTTTTATCGGATATGCTATGCGTCCTTGGTCATGTTCTGGACAACGACATCATGGGCCCTACTGCTGGCATGATCGCAATGGTCATTGAACGTCTACGCCAGCTCTTGGACAATGAAGAACACATCGAGGGATACTTCATCCATAATATTGAGGTGACTAATGCAGCGATTCTGTCGGCCGTGTCCCAGGGCTTGGAGCGGTTATTCTTGGGTAACGTTGATAACAAAGGCTCATCCGCGTTCACACAGGTGCAACCCAAGATAGCTACACACTGCGTTCTACTATACTGTTGCCAACTAAACTTACTGACTCGGAACCTGAGAACGAGGAAATTCAAAGTGATGAGCTATTCGAACTTCACAGTGACAGCTTGCGATATGGCAAGACACTCCGAAATGTTGATGACATTCGCCATGGTTTAGGAAGGTTAAGGGTCATACTTCAGGTGCCCAATTCTGCCTCATCTATACCTTGGGGCTTTCAAAGTAACCATGTCACTCATCCGACTATACTCAACTCCGTGTTTCAAAGCTTTTTCGCGTTGAATACTCCCGAACAGACCAATCCCACAGACGGCTCAGTGCCATGGCCATTTCAGAACATGTACGTGTCCGCGAATATCAGTACCTTTGAGGCACAGATTTCTTCTAAGGAATAAAGTCCTTAAACCAGACTCAAAGGGCTTTAAGGCTTTCATGGTCATCGCAAACGTTAATATGACATGCGTTCCATTACCTATTAGCTTGGAGATCAGAGACATCTGATATCAGGCGTTGGGAAACAGTATCACATCACAGACTGGTAATCCGCCCTGTTGATCTCAGCGCCAGTGCTCATGAGCAGGAACCCGAGGGAACGGAAGCCTCGCCTATTTTGCCCGATCCGGTCGGAGGCCCGAGATTGATTTCCCGATCTAGTCAGAGGGCTGAGATTAGGGCGCTATAATTGGCTCCGAAATAATAAGCATAAGAAGAGTGAGGAACCGATTGGAAAAAGGGCAAGAATCAATTATAATCAAGAGTTACCTCGCTATAAGCTAACGGTGAACTTATTGCGGTCTCGCTACTCTCTCTATTCTGTATATTTGACCCCTGATATATACCTTCTAATTCATAATGCACTAGCAACCTGGCGTTTAAGACAGAGTGGCTGCTGTACCATTAGAATCTCGCTATAAAGGATAAGATTGTCCCATCGGAGCTCAGCCTGGGCCAGAGCTAAGCTGGGCATTAAGTACTGCCTATGGAATAAGGTCGCAGCCGCCTCAGTCAATGGTGAGATATCAGTCTGCATCGGCAGGAAGATTCTCGGTTTCATGGAAGTAAGTATGTGGATTGAAATCCTTAGACGGGCTGGCTTCACTAATATTCCTGGCCGTCAATAACTGTGAGGATCAGCATAACTACACTATCAGTATCACCATGCCGAGAGCTCTGCTTATTTCTCCTGCTGTCTATCTCTTATCTATAGCCCTCGTTCATGGTTCGACAACCCATCCTCAGAAATAGTTGGCAATTCTCCAAAGGTCCATCAGATCGAAAACCTGCGTTAATCCATATGTGAATTGCCTTAGTGAGTTCATACCAGATGCCACAGTGACTTTCTTGGCTGGAACCGAAGCTCCTAATCCCAAAGGAAATGACGCCCCAGCTTTCAACGTCATCAGACACATATTGAACGACTGTGAAGGACGCTTCTAGCTTTCTTGAGCTGCTCAGTCAAGTCAGGCTTAACCGAGCGGACCCTTCACATTGGTCTGCTATGCCTATGTCGCTTGAAAGACGCTATCAAGAGGTACGCAGCGCTGGATTTAGACAGTAGGGACCCTGTCCAGTCAAACTCCAGCATTAATCACACCGCCGACTACTTCACCAACGATTTAACTATACAACTAACTGACAAGTCCGCTTTGGGCTTCAAGGCCGCCGTCCGTGGCGATGACCTACTCGTGCCCTGAGTTTTTCTAAACAACTTAGAGTCCATAGACGCGTAGCTCAATAGCAACTTGAACCGTTTTAGCCCCGAGTTCCAGCCATTTGGTGCATTATCGGATCATACACTGCGTTTAGACATTAGAACCCCGAACGGGCTCAATAGCGTCGCATTTTCTAAGGACGAGTCTGTGGGAGAGTATATATATAGCGATTTTATTTGAATCGAGGCAAAGGTTTTTTACTATTACCTAAGAGATGCGATAGTTACTGTAGATAAGTCTGATGAGAAACCGATTGGCTTTAAACGCAGCGGTATTATCACTTAGATTGGCTCTATGCGAAACATAATTAATGATAATGCCTATATACCTTACGACTTCAAAGTAAGGGAGCGCATCTGTGTCTTTTCCACTTATTATGGCCATCCAAGACACAAGGTCCGCGAGCACTATACTTAAATATCCAAGACACTAACGACATATCCTTCGAATCCAGCGTCTTTAATCCCCATTGTTTTCGTTGCGGCGTATCATAGCGTGCTTGATAAAGCGCACCTTAAGAAGGATGAGAGGATCCTCGTTCACTCTTCAGCTGGCCGGGTCGAACAAGCAGCTATTATGATCGTGTAATCTGTTGGTGATGAGGTCTTTGACACGGCCGGCTTACAGGGGAAGCGCGATTTCCAGAGAAACGTATATGGGATTCAAGAAGATCACATCTTCTCGTGGCACGATGGCCCCTTCATAGCAGGATTGAGAACTGCAACGAAGAGCTACGGGGTTGATGTTGTGCTATATACTCTGGGCGGTAAACTGCTGCATGTGTCTTGTGAGGAAGATATTATGCATGTTCTGCCTCTGGAGAAGGCCATCAAATTGCCGCCAGATGTGTCCTACCTGCTTGCTGATGGTCCAAGGAGCATCGGCCGTTGCTTAATTGGATGGCTCATAACAGATGGTACAAAGAATGTCCTTTTCCTATCTCGCATCGCAGTATCTCGATTAGACTCTGTCCAGATCTCCAATAGATGCAGGGCTAAGGCTGCTGAGTGTTGGCCACGAACTGCAGCGGTTAAAAACCTCATCCGAGCCTGAGAAAGATTCTCCCGAGATCCGACCCATCGAGAGTGCAATACAAGTTCCTATGGTTCTTAACGTAAGTTGTAACCTACAGACGGTTCCTATTCCTTTACAGTTGACGACTAATAAACCCCATACGACTCCGCTTTTAAGCACATGTATCATAAATAATAGAGTGATACCACAAGACCTAAGGTCCTGGGAACACGAAATTCACAGGATTCCTTCCGTAGCAATCTCGAATTCTTCGTTATACTCTCATCTTTGACTGGCGGCGTAGGCAACGCAGAACAAGGCAGCCATACAGCTGGCAGACCCCTCCCAGATGTCTTCGCTAGCTGACGCACGGCCTAAGGTCTTCTCGCTATTCTCATTGATTCAAGAACGGTCAGGTCCATTGGCTATGTATCAAGACCATAGGCGTCTCGGCCCGTATGTGGAGGGCAGGTTATATCCAGCAAGAACTGGCTAAGTATAGTGTAGCTTCAATGCTGGCAGCGGAGCTAAGAACGTGGCTTTCTGGCCGGGTCTAAACCGATATCTATATATTTGATATACTGGTTTTTCCACTTATCCCTATTGCCGGAATTACCTGCATCTTTCACCTGTATTATCAACCTTAGCCTTGTATATAGTATCCATATTAAGCGTAAATGATCCCTTTTCTCGCTGTACGTTCCCCAAGTGTTATGTTTTAACTCGTTTTAGAATTAAATAGTACTAGTATTGATACGGCCGACCCAACCATGTACAGCAGGAGTATCCTTTTCCCGTCAACTGGTATCCCATTAAACTTAGTTGCGCTTTTACAGACGTAGAGCTTCGTATGTGTTCAATGATTGACGTGTAATATAGTTGACTATTTCATAACCCTTGATTCGCAGTTCTTTATACTATGTCCACACACAACGCTTGGGTTATATCTGCGACCTAGCGCTCTACACTTATCATCGACATATGGAGCGTTGTCGACCTGCCTAAGCCAGCTCATCATGGAGTAAGGCCAGTTCAAAAGATGGAAGCAGGTCTTGTAGAGACTGATTCCCTGGTGCTGATTATGGCCTTTCCGTGATATCGTAATGCATTGCCTTGTACGAACCGTGTGAAAGAGATATAGTAAGGTATTATCAAGTTAGATTCAACAGAAAACGAAAGAATTAAAGGCATGGACCCAATATCATGAATTTAACCGGCCAGGCTTCATGACTCCTGCTTATTATATCCTCCTTTCAACTTATGTATATCGCTAGCAGTCCTTCTTCTCATAAAATCAACTATTCTTTTCTAAAGACAAAACTAATAAGGATGCTACAATTATCAGCATGAGTTTTACTGGCGCGTTGAGAGTTTCTCAGTCTTAGTTAGCAGGTTGACTTCTCTCTTAAGATATCATCAGGCTTCCTATATTGCCATTATTTGATTATTCGTAGCGAAACTCATAAAGTTCTAGAGTCTCTACCATAGGCAGTCTCAATCTATTAGCACAGCATAGCAATCCATCTCCAAGAGAGATCTAGGCCTTCTGAACGGAGTAGTTTGGCCAAATAAGCAATGGATTATCCCACGGTTGTTGTGCGTCAAGGAGAGACAGCCAGAGACTATTCTCTATTCTCAGTCGTTCCTCCTCGGACACTTGTGTATATTCAATCTTATGGGTGTTATCCCTGCCGCACTCGTGTCCTACCGTCTTCAGTGCCTGCTGGTGCGTTACGGGGGTGTCAATGGCGGTGAGTGTTTCAAGGTCGATTGGCCAGAAGGCAACCTGCTTCATTGCGCCAGGACCGTCAACCTCGTAAGGCTAGTCGTTGAAACCGAGTTGTAGTGTGTTTTCATGAGGCTCTGTGGTGGTAATTGTAGGCCTTTCTGCTCTCTGCTGGCTTGTGTATATGGGCATGCTGCTGCTGCTGGTTTTGGGCTTGACGGTATTTGCAATTTTGATAGCCCCCTAAGGCTCATTGGGCCCTTTATCTTTCTAACCTGGACTGAATTCACGTCAGCTCTAGATTTGGCGTCATTAGCCACCTTATCGTCCTCGTGAGGTTTATCTGATGTGTCTTCGGGGGCTGAAATACCGTCAGTCTTCTTGGCTCTGCTCAGCGCGCTTATGGACCTCGAACTTTACATCATTGGCAATCTTGAGCTGGTTCTCGTTAACGGCAATCTTGAAAGCCACTTCTAGCTCTTGATTTAT
The DNA here is from genome assembly GCA_017140175.1 of Fusarium staphyleae. NCBI lineage: Eukaryota > Fungi > Ascomycota > Sordariomycetes > Hypocreales > Nectriaceae > Fusarium > Fusarium staphyleae. Next base: position 37,408 of record JADDON010000160.1, read on the forward strand.
GGGGTTCTCTACTCTGGAGTTCTGGCAGTTATCCTTAGGTCTGTCAGCTTGATTGCCGTTAGCATCGGGGTAAACCAAGTTTACTGATGTGTTGATGATGTTCCTCTGGTCCACTACCAACCATACGCATCAATGCGAAAAGATCCAGTTGAGTGGCGAGCTCGAGTCCTCGCCCACTGGTAACCAATCCATTCACGATCTCTTGATGAGTCTCGTTTACAGTCGGCTATCGGTCCTACTACCACGTGGCTGTCTGCATTCTTCTCCTAGCACGTATATACATATCGTCTACATTAATGATCTCATGGTAACGATCTCATGGTCATAAATGTTACTCATAAAGGCAGCCATCTTGTTAAGTATGCCGGCAGATAAGCGATAATTCCCGGCGATAGCCCAGAGCCATTCGCTGCGGTTCTTGAAGCATCGTATGCTGAAAACTGCTCTCTTCTTGCTCTGAAGCCCACACCATATAGGCGGTTTCTAAGAGTTGTGAAACAAGCAAACGCTGGCTAACTCAATCACTTCGCCTGGGCGGATGCTGCCTTCTTGTTGTCCTTGCGTGTTATACTTAGCGGCGGGAATACAGTCAAGTTCCATCTAGCAGACGTATTCCAGCTGTAGTAGTAGTTGATAACAGGAACCAGACAGAGTAAAAGAGGGCTGTGAACCCAAGATATAAGCGCCCAATAAGTTATAGATTACCTAGAATACCCAGTCCCTGTCGATCGGAGAGCCCTGATCGAGGCGAATGTTGCCCAAAAAGCTATGCTTGTGCTCTAGAGAGAGGCTTTAACTATGTCTATGTGTATAAAGCGCCATGATGGATACATACCTAATCAAGCGAGGCACAACTGAATAGCCAAGCTTATATGGGACGCCGGGTTACCACGTCTCTAACAGCTTTGGAGAAACCCTGACACTTAAAGATTACTGATGAATGTCAATGCCAATTGGCCTAGCTATCCATCCTGTCTACTGGAAAAATGGCTCGCGATAACACACAATGAACGACTCTGTAAGATCAGCCGAGGCTGTTAGGTGAAATTACAATCAATGCTTGCTTGGTAACTGAGTTAAACGTTGCCGCGTTAACGCGCCGCGATAGCCACTGATCGTCAAGCTGTGAAATAGTGCGAATGCGAGACTTGGAAAGGTGGAGAAGCTAACGTTAGAGGCCGTGACGAGCGAGATAAGCGTTTGCTTCAGTGGCACTGCTTTCTCCTCTGCTATTAAATCTGATCTCTTATTCTCTGGATCTCTACAGAGTACAGATACGGAGTACCAATTTGCATTATTCGATGCATTGCTCACGAGATGCATATTCTCAGGCTTGCTCCCTTGTCTAGTATGTATAAAAACACAAGCCACAGCACAAGTAAGTGCCTCTGCATCTTCTGTTCACATTATAGCGCTGCCAAGGAGAGCGCACGTCCTCAAGTGCACAAACACACACCAACACGCCGCTTGGCTTTACGCGAAGTACTCTCTTGTTACTCCGTACACGTACATACTCCGTTTCAGGAGCCAGGTCACATCGGGCCCGCAGATAATATCGAGGCCCTGACATTCTACGCTGTCCATGAAGTACTACTCTGTACTCCGTACTCCGTACTCTCCCTTGTATCCACAGCCTCCCCAGCCTCTTCAACTGTGCACTCCATCTCAGATCCCCTTGTCTGGTCTCAGCCCAGCCCCGTCGTTGTGTGGTGGTACTCCGTACCAGAGCGGTACTCCGTACCTCGTCCTTCAATCACCAGAGGACAAATCTGCATGGGTCTATTTATGTACTCGGCACTAATCTCAAGACTCCAGGGGGGACGCGTTTTGGACGCGTCGATCGGCGTGGATATCCACCCATTTGCTCCAGGCCCTCTGAGATCGGTGTCTCGCAGCACAGCAACGGATGTACGGAGTACTGCCCCGCGGCCTGACCTGTACCGGTCGGTGGTAGTTAAGCCGTTGGAAACTTCTGTGTGCTGGGCCATCGCGTCTAGCAATAGAAGGCTGCCATGCATACGGAGTAGACACTCTATCCGTCTCGATTGCATTCGACCGACGGGAGTTGCGCTATTACCATTATTCTCAGCGTCTTTATGGTTTATTGCGCAGAACAACATCTTCGCCGTCGCAATTAAAGCGCTCGCTGTCCGATGCCTCCCCAACATGAGGGTGGAAATAACCTTGACCCAACCATAATGTTAAGCGAGTAGGAAGTTCGGCCTCGAACCATCCACTTAAGAACCCACCCCTTCAACCAAGATTCTATTACCTTGTTCTAGATACAAGGGCAAAAGACTGGCGGACCAACCTGCCAATGTCAAAGCCCTCGAGGGCGACAACATTGATAGCGATAACCTCATGGGCGAGGATACCAACGGCGAGAAACTTAACGCCGGAGATATCGATATGGAGTGGATCGCCGAGCGCCACTCTGCTGAGCCAGCGCAGTCTGGCTATCAGTCAAGCTTCTCGGCACGATTCGATCGCCAGCCAAGCCCACACACGCTCAGTATAGTATAGGCTTGCACTACTCCGTACAGACGTGCCTGTCAGCTAGGATACACATAGGGCACATCGCTTCTCTGCCCGGCCCATCATATATAACGTTGAGCTCAGCCCCGCGATAATTTTTTCTCGGGCGACTTAGGCGTATGCGTGAACGTGCATCGTTGATAAGGTCCGAGCCATAGGCTCTTGCATGGACACAGATTACTCCGCTATCAAAATGAAGCCATCGCATGCTCAGGATGGTATATCCTCTTGCTGTTCTGGGTGGGCCTTGGCTATCACCATATCTATCATTCTATGCTCTGGGGGCATAAGTCGGTAACGCGGAGCTATGTACGTCGTCATGCGTCAAACATAACGTTACCACTCACTCCTGTGCTTTCGATAAGTTCCTTATGGTGTTAGGCTGTATCGTCAAGAGGGATTTCTGATAATGCGGGTAACTCTACTTTAACTACTTTAAAGTGGTTATTATAGCAAATGAGGTTTCGCTTTATATCGCATAAACCGCCAATATAAAACCTACAGTATTAATTAGCACTATAACTATTTTTACTTTAGCATTTTATTCTTTTCTAGCTTATTTTTCTCTATTTTATTCTTTTCTACCTTAATATTTTCTAGCTTCTTATTTTCTAGACTTATTTTTTCTATTATATTCTTTTTCTAATTTCTCTTTTTCTAGGGTATTGTTTTTTAGCTTATTACTTTTATTTATATTAGGCTTAGGGTAGGAGTTAGGCTCTAAGGTATGTCTAGTTATCTATTGCTATAGTAGTAGATATTAACTAATATATTTAAATGGTTTATAAGCTTATATAAATATAAAGACTGTTTTAATTAAGTGAGTTTATATATATAATCTCTCTAATACTAGTGGACTAAATATATATTAGTATAAATTCATCCTAGAGCGGTATTATTATTTGTAAGTATTAATAAGAAGGACTTATACCTTATAATAAGTAAGCACTTCAGCTAGTAATAGTCTCAATAGGTAAGTAAGTGAGGATTATAAGTTGTCACCCCTAAGTATATATATAGTCCACAGATATTTGCATTTTCCTAGGCAGTAGGCTAGTTACTAAAGCTGTATTAATAGGCGTTGGCTACACATAGTACTTTAGGTATATTATTAGACGTGACTTCCACTCAGCACATCATCCACAGTTAACTCCACAGGTAGAAGCAGCAGGCTATATCCTTTGGGTTTACTAACCGGTATAGCTAGAATGCGAACATAAAGTAAATCGTTACTGTGAGTGATATCTAAGTTAGGGAAAGGTATAAAGGTTACTTCTCACTGTTTGAATAGTCTGTTGTATTTCTATTGGATATTTCCCTGTATAATTTCAGTCGGGTTTCCGATTATATCCAGTCAGTCCCTCACAATAGGCGTCGATCAAAAGAGGGATTTCTCCCTTGAAGCTATGTAACGTTGATCCTTGCCATATAGCCGATATATTACCTTTGACTTGAGCGGTCCAAGTGATTTAGTATCGTCTACTAGTTGGTCCAGCTAGCTACCTATGTCGTCTTCATACGCAAGTATGATCAGTCCACCTCGAGTAGGAATGCTCTGACTCACCAACCCACTGGCCTGGGGTGGCTCATATCCTTTTTCAGAGAGTGGCCAGCGCGACGGTTAATTACTTTATGTCCGTTGGTACCTGGGTGATAGAAGTGAGATCTACTGGCATATTGCTCCAGGCACTCCGACCCTCAGAGACCAGCTTCTAGAGCCTTCCGGGTCATTAGCCCCACCAGAAAATCCGCATCCCATGCCAATAATTGCAATGGGAACAGGTGTCTATGATTTACTCGTTTGTAGAACATTCATGTTGCGGGAAGTGAAGTCGAATTCGCGGGACTTGGAGACTCAATTATAAAGGGGGAAGGAAGTATGGGGTATGAGTTGGATCTCCAACAAGACACGAAAAATAACAATGATTGTGAGTTCTAATTTACAAAGTATGGAGCACTCTCCTCTATAAATGACCTGCTGCTAATATCTCGTCAGTAGTCGGACGTTGCGGCTTGAAGAACAATCCGCTGAGCTTGGCTTCGGTGCCGAGTTCCTCTATGATCAGGCACGCCAAAAGCAAGTCCAGGATTATAACCTCTCGCACCCTTGATACATTCAATAAAGCCTGGTGTCAGGCCTTCACGTGCGAAGGATACTGGGAGTTAGACATGACCCACTGAGAACTGAGAAAACAGCTACCCTTCCAGCTGATATTACTACGCGCTTCGTTACGCTATTAACCATTACTTAATCGCCTGGAGTTTATGCATACTTGTCTTTGTAAACTAAATAACTGTCCCGATCCGGCCGTACAGTTGTCGGCAATGATTCAAACGACGCAGGTAGGTCAATATCGCCAACATTTTATATGACAAGAAAGGAGAATGCTGCTAGGGTGATATCCATATCGAAGTACATGCGCCCATACTATAAGTCCAGAAGAGCTGTTTTGGCTGCATAGTACCTGCGACGGTAGCTGGCCAGATTGAGAACCCAGACTTTAAGACCTTGCTCACTGTTTGAGTTAGAAGCGAGATTTCGCTGTTTAGACTTGATCTACAGAGAACTCTGTGCGGACTTCGTGATGTGCTTATAGTCCTAAACTATAATAGGCCAGAACTCATTCATCTCAGCGTGGTTGAATAACTGAATAAAAAGTTTGAGCTGTTGTGTACGGAACATAAGAGTAGTAGTATGTATTGTGATTGTTTATATGTAATGTGAGTATTATCCTTATAATAATACTGTACTTTTGTTCTACTTACGCTTTGGGAGCCTGTAAAGCTCATTGACTAGCCTATATAAGGTGTTTTATATAGGAAGGCCAGCGGTTGGCTCAGGAAAGGCCTTGTACAGACCAACTCACCTGGTGTACCAGACTGTCTAACTGATAAAGGATCACCTGTCCCATAGTTATGGATATCAACCGCCATACCGAGAGTTTTGAATTGAATCTCTACAGCGCGTATGGGCACCATGGGAGCCACACAAAACTGTTACACCGGTTAGTAATAATAAGAAACTAGCCATAGGCTTAAATTCTTCCGCATAGCATCCTACGATATCTATTCCGCTGCTTATCGAGATTAGCTGGGCAAAGGGAGGGAACGCTATTCAGTAGAACCACCGGTACAGCTCAGCGGAAAGCACAAAGCCTGTCGATAACATAATGCGTAGCTGACTGAGATTAAAATCCTGTCCTGTCGTTCACGATCGACGTCGTAACTAAGCTTGATCCTTACTTTCTCTTGCAGGGTGAGAAAAGTCTTACTTGGCACGATACCCAAATCTTTTAGTATGGATAGATATCTCGGCGACGTTATGAACACACGAACCCTGGTAACTTATTAGCAACCAGCAGGACTGTGTCTTAAGAACTTCGAGAGTTACCTGAAGGCTTGTGCGAGCTCTAAGAGCAACATTGGGCATGGTGAAATGGGGAGCCATCGTTAGGGCCCCGCAGGCGTGGTTTATGAGGTTCAGAATCCACATTGTCCATCATGTCTAGATGACGTTGAGTGGTGCAAAGCGTCGACACCGGCGTTGGATTAACTCACGGTTGTATACTGCAAGACCACGTCGGTTGTGCGCACGTAATGTTGCATGATCGTGTCTACTTGGCCTTCAAGGGTACCCCCTGATGAGTTCCACGTTAGTATCCATTGTCTCCAATCTATATCTGTGCGAACTTACTCCCATCGCGTGGACTATGCACATTGTAGCATCAGTCATTACCAACTCGTCAGTTCTCCGTTCTTCTATTGTTTCTGTCGAATTTCAAAGACAACCCGTTCCAGAAGAAAACAGACCGGATGTGAAAATGGAACCAACTGGAATAGCAATCCATCTCCTCTATTGCTCTACAAGAACATTTCGATCGTGCATGAGCTATTTAGATGTGAAGAGATGACCTCGAGCTTTGGACGCGGAATCACAACGACTTGTGCCATTCTGTTGCCTGAGATTCTGAGACCGCTGCGTGATCTGATCAGTCAGGATGATGGTTTTCCCCACGTAGAAGTATCCCTAATTTGTAAAGATGATCTTTGGATGAATTTGCGAATATCTGTCGATAATACTACCAGCAGCCATATCGCATCACGTTGACGGCCACACGGCACCAATCGATAGCGTTGCCAAACAAATGGCCATGGCATCGACCGAGTTAGATATGACAGCCGTAACCGTATCTCCCGGAGCAACATCCGAACTAATCAGGGTGCTGCGCAGCTTTCGCACATGGTCCTTCAGAGCACCCCAAGTAACTCTCTCGACGTCCTTCAGGTTGTTAATGGGACCAAAAGGCAGGCTTGTCTTTCAAAATTCGCCACTCACTCATCTGTAGTTCGTGTTAGAAAAGCTTGGTCTAATAGGGGTCCAGTCGAGGCCGATTTCTACTCGTTTGGGGTTTGTCACGAACCGTCCGTCTGTGGTGAGGCTCTCAAGGCCCAATATGTTGCAGAGGGCTTTGAATTGGGCGCCATGGGTTGCACTACAGACCAGATGTGTGCATCTTTAGTCTCGAAGGCATCGTAAGGAGCAATACTATGTTGTTGACAGCCCCAACGCTGGGCCTCGATGCCCAGATTGAGCCAGACTAGTTCAACGTTGGTTAATATGCTAATTTGGGCCTCGTACAGAGAAGTGTCCACGCGCTGGCCTATTCTATCACGCCCATGAGTATATAGCACGGCGAGGATTGCACCATGGAGGTACAGACCGGTCGATATCTATCATGCCGATGCCGGCGCGTATAGGCAGGCCGTTGCGTTCTCTAGTGATATGTAGAAGACTAGCCTGTGCTGCTGCGATTGGATCGTATCCTCCTCGCTCGGCATAAGGTCCAGTCAGTCCATGGCGTCAGTCAGTGTTGGCCAGTTCCGACTGTTTTATGCAAGGGAGGCAGGTAGAACGAACAACATACCAGATATACTCGCATAGATCATCTTGCAGTTGTGCTTGTGAAGGCTCTTGTAACTTAGGCCCAGACGCTTTATGGTCCTTGGTTTAAAATTCCCAGTCCTGGAGTAAAGTAAGTGCTATGATGTTCGTCCTTTCTTCTCTGGAATCTGGAACGGAGCCCGACTGCTAGATTATAAGTTCAGGCTATATACTTACAAATATCTGCATTCGTTATAATCTTTCTCAAAATCTCTTTGCCTTTGTCCTCTTTCAGACTCAACGTGACGAATTTCTTGTTGTGATTCATAGCCAAGAAATAGTTCGATATAGGACGGGCTATTTTCTTCTGTTTTGCTGGCTCTCTTAATGTCGTCCAGTGTCTTGTGTCATCCTAGCATTGTTGGTCTCGTGTTAGGTCCAATTTGAAAACCGGTGTCAGGATGACCATATAATCACCGCTTAGCATATAACCCTTTACCGGTAGCTGTAGCCTTGATCACATCAGCTCTATAATCCATAAGAATTTCTATATAGACCTGGGCCGATGAAATTGGATAGGCGTGAGCTCAGGACTGAATGGTTTATTTGGCAAGCGGTATTAATAGACATGCTGCTGATACTGTAGAAAGATCCAGGATCTTTAGTCCTGTGAGAGCACCAGGACACTGGAAGTTATCTGGAGTATTCTTAGTAGAAAAGGACTTTCCTGGTAGTGGTCAATACGAGAGTCCCCATCGTGAGTTCCTGCGCAATATAATTTGCGTTGCGTACAGAAAGGACGGTATGTTGAGTTCACTCATGCCAGTTAAGTATCATTGCGAGGCCTCTTTAAATTATTGCTGGGCCAAATAAAATTATATATAGGCTTGTCTGATACCTCTATTCGATTCATCTTTGAAGTTGATGCGTGGCCGATTTGAAACTATCCCTTAATACGTGAGTACCAATGACGTGCACCTAAGCAAGTAAAGACTCTTGAGAAACATTTAGTTTGATCTCGTAACTGGCCGTAGCTATCATCTGACTTCTACAGCATACGCCAGTGCCAGGCCAACTCGGATTCTGGTTTCACATTCTTTTACCTCCATGCCACGCACGCAGCCTCGGCCTTGATAAGAGACACTCTATATGTCTAGCTTGATTTATTTACTCAGATATCGCATAGCCCGAGTAACAGATGACGCCAGTATGGGGTATAGATAAGCTACTCATTGCCAAAAGCTTGATCGTTCAATTGTTTGAAACTAAATATCGCACTGCTGTGGTAGACAGTGATGTTTATGCTGTGGTTCCACTCAAATATGGGTTTTATTGATATAGAAGTAACCTTGATCTACTTCTTTGATGAAGTCTAGATGTCAGCTCCTTACAGGGAACGATGGCATGTCCGAGTAGTAGGAAGACAAATGGCTTTCTGACCAAATATAGCTCTTGATTATTTCTCTACTGGTAGAAGCAATCCAGGACAATAAAGCTTGAGGACGATAACGTTCAATATAATACCCTTTGCTTAGCCTATCCCCACATGAGATATGATGGCTCTCTCGGCAGCCTTGAATGTACTTTCAGAGGATACATACCTACCTGAGTTGGTATACTCACCGTTCTTGTAGCCTTCGTTATACAGGTGCGCAGCGAGATAGATGATCAATCATGCGCTCTGAAGGTCCCTCTAGCATTTGGCTTATGGATGCCGGATTTCCTGATATTTACTAACCGGACTACCAAACACAACCCGCTCATTGGTGTAGTTGAAAGCGCGACGCAACGCCGCAGAGCCCATATCCAAGCCCTCAGCACCCACAAGCACTCGCTCGGCGTTCGATCCGTATATGATCATCTCGAAGCTATAACCCCCTTTGCCAATCAGGTCCCCAGCAGGAAGTTTCCAGTCTTCAAAGAAGAAGGCGTTGTTATCGACAGCTGGGCGGCACATCTTGGGTATTTCGGTGATGGTTACCGCAGAACGGTCTAAGTCTGTGTAGAGAGAGAAGCGCGGGACCGTGGCTATCCTTCTTGACCTGTTCGAGACAAGTGGTTCTGGTAGGGATGAGGATGTTTTCTGCAACGAAGCTGTAGATATGAAAACCTTGAATCCCTTGAGTCTGTAGAAGCTACCATGTCTCGTAGCCGACGACTGTGAACGTAGCGTGTCCATGTCGGTTTTGGGCTCAGTGACTACAACGCAGGCTCTTCCGTTTGCTCCTTTGTTCCGAACTTCGCGACGGGTTTCAGGCTAAAGATATTCATGTGAACAGACGACGCCCTGTTCATGCTAGCCCCCAATTCAGAAATAGTTTAGAGCATAACAGCTTCCTCTAAAATGTCTAGGCCAGCACCACCATACTCGTCCGGAAGACAGAAACCTAGCCAGCTGTTGGCGGCTAGATTGTCCTATATCTCCCTAGGGAAACTTGTGCTCTGTATCTCTTTCGAGCCAATACTCGTCAGGATATTTAACACAGGTCTTTAAAATGACCTCACGGACTGATCTCTGGGATTCAGTCCATTCAGGAAGGCTGCTGGGAAGGTACTCATTGACACATGAGTGAATATGCCTGGAGATTCCACTAGTTCTCTTTAATGGTGTTATAGGTAGCCTGACTGCTCAGTGAGAAAAAACATGACCGTAACGCCTGAGTGATGGCGAATGCTGGATTCCGCGTATTGACGATTGGTTAAGAGCTTTTGAGATTCTTTGACACAAAGCCCAAAGATTTCGGATCTATACGTTTACCGACCATGTTCTTAGGCTGTCTTATAAGTCAAGTAACCTTGTATCACGGCGTATCTGTACCAAGCCACTGTTACAACTTGTTCTGGGTAAAGCCACGAAAGTGCGTAGCTGAACAAGAAAGTTGTTGCTAACTCAATACGCCTAGAAGAGATAGAATCCTCGCACTCGAATCATGTAATGCATTGTCATTGTGTCAGATACGCGTGAGGCATCTCCCCTATGCTTCCCCTTGAGACAAGATTAGCACGGCAGTTTTGATTCAGGAAAGAAAGCAGAGTAGACAGAAGTCACCACTCGGATTCGTATAGCTGATATATGCGATGTGAATGACCAACCCTGTATGTTGGATTATTTGTAGCCTATTCTGTTTACCTTTTATATATATTCTGAAGGCTATCTAAGCTTCTGCATTCCTTTATATATACCATAATCTTATGAGCCCTGTATCTGATACTTGTCTGTTCTAAAGCTACTTCTGTTGCTCTGAAGGCCTCTGTAATTCTCACCAGCACCACTATCATAGAACTCAAGACCTGGTAATAAGATCCTACATAGTGAGCATAATCATGCTGTAATAGTTGAGTCAGCGCTGTTAAGACAAATGGTAGTCGGTCTGAAGCTAACGTATGAGGAGCGATTCTGAAGAAATACGGTATGAATCCCTTGCTGAATGCTGCAAAACCCTCTGCCCTGGTAATGTTGACCATGCAATTTAATACGCCCGTATATTACTCTCTTTTCCCCTTTTTTGGCTTTGTCACTCTATTCTGGTCTTGATAAAGGCAAAAGTGACGCCGAGGTCGGTGGCCAAGACGCCTGTAATTGCTGAGGCTACGAGAGACTGCGTATAGGGCAATAGGTTTGGGTAAATGGTAAGCTTATATTAGACTCGGGAAAAAAAGTGAGTTAACTAAAGTTTGTCGAGCATGCTCTTGTGGCAGTGGGATAAGTGCCACTCCAAAGGTCTCGCATCCCTTCAGCCCGGATGATCTTTTATAGAGCGTTAAATATTGTACTATAGTTTCCTCCCTAGCCAGGCGGCTTTATTCCGTCACTCTGCCTTCGGATTGATGCAACTTCTGTGGGATTTCCAATTAGGTACCCTAGGCCACTAGCGAGGAGTCCCGCGGCACCTCTCTCTTTGAACGGAATATCTCGGATTTACTTGGATGATCTCCTCTCCATCTCATCTTCAAATTTATAGAACAAGCCCAGCTGTGCTGTGCCGTATAATACCACCTAGCGGGCATATTCTGCTGATATGCCCTGGTACAAGTTCAAGGCTCTCCCTTAAGACACAATCGCTTTGCAAAATGCGAATAGGCTGGCTTAAAACCTCCACTGGCCTGATCTTATCTAACGAGCTGTAGTCGCACCTTTACCATATTAATGGGGTGAACGTATGTTGTAGCGACGAGCCCCGATGCACTACCGATGGTGAAATGCCTTAGTTAGGGTAGCTGCGAGATGCTCACTGTATGGGAGTGATGTACTCACCAACGGATCCTTCGGTGTGACACTTGTGGCTGGTATCCGCGATATGAGTCCTCCGATGTGAGCTAAAGATGCTTAAAATCAAGTATTGTATACCAGTTTCGGGTTTGGAAATATGAAACCTCTTTTTCTGTGAAGTATCAAGAAATATTCCCGGTCATTCAAATTAAATGCTTAACCTGCGTTGATGTCCCAGCGGCTACTGACTGAAGCATATGTACACCTCGGCTTATGGGAATGTCATGTTGACACCATATACTCGAATTCCATGTGGAGAATGTTATAAGATCCGAAAGGAGAAAACGATTAGTTTTACCCCTTTATAGTCGCTGGCGTTTATATGGGACGTCAAGCGGTTTAATAAGTTCACAGTTTACCACCTAAGCATCTACTTAAGTTAGGGAACTTACCTTGGCTAGGTACTAAGACTAACTGCCTATTTGCCAAGGGTTGGCTAGCCAAAGCGAGTTCAACTCATCAAACACGTAGTCTCTGGGATAATGGCAGCTAGTCTAGGTCCTCTTCGGACAGCAGTTCTCACCTTCAGCTTCACCAGCCTCGCCATGACGTGAATTACCTAGACGGGCTGTCCTCATGACTGATCAACATCTCCAACGATCTCCTCTATTTTGACAAGATTAAATTATGCATAGGGATTGTAATCCAAGCAACTCCTTCTGTTTCATCATGCCGTGTCAGTCAAGGCAAAACCATCAATTTGATAGAGAAGGTAGGAAAAGCAAATGAGACGACTAACAATATAAATCTATCGTGAAATGATACGTATCTCGTGCTAGGGGGAAGCTAGCTCTACAAACTAGTTTTTCGACCTCACGTTATAACGTGCCAGGAATATTTTACCTATATTAAGTATAATAGGGTCGAGCATAGTTCCTGGATTTTTATTAGACTTTTTCAACGTCTCCGATCCAGGCTTTTTTATATTTATCCAAGTATAATAGTTTTGCTTCATATGATACACTAAACACTAAGCCTCTTTTGGCTAAATGTGGGGGACATATATATACTTTGCCCTTCTTACTTACCCCTGATAGGTAATTATAAACCCATTTAAGCTCTAAATCGCCATACCTTTCAAGTAGTTCAACTGCTCTCGCTTCTTACCTGGGATATTCGCCCCTCCATACTAAGAACATATAAGGAAGAAGATAGTCTGGTTACCTACATCTCGAATAGCCTACTTTATTGCTCGTTGGGCTTTCTCTGTGCTTCAATGGAGTTAATGCTTTCAGCCTTGAGTTTCTGGAATAGGTCTGCAAGCACATCAACTTGAGTTTCGATGAACAATGGCCTGTTTTTAGAGACTGTAGTTTTTAGAGACTGTAGGTAGTGGTGTGTCCGTTATTAATATTGCAAGCGTTATTAAGCTAAGGTCACTCACCTTAAGGTCTATACACTATAAACATATTCAGACAACCGCTGGCGCAGAGACCCAAGTGAGTGAAGACCTCGTCACTCTATCGTTCTCTAGAGCTTAGGCCATCCGTTTGATAGATATTCATATTAGTGAGACTATCTGCTATCGCGTCAAAATCCGTAGCCATCACAATCATGTCGAGGACTCAAGTTGACGCTTATGACCATCTTGACACATAATGCTCCTCTCTGTAAATTCTTAGATTGGTTTGCATTCGCCTTCAAATCTATCATGCCGACGTGTCTTGGTCATAATATTCGTTATCGTCCTGCACTAGACTGCTACGCTTGGTCCCAGATTAGCGTGGCGGCTTTCAAAGCACAAGAAATGCTGCCTTTGCGGTGCTTTTGACGCTCGGGCGTGCCTTTTCACCCAAAACCAATAAATGAGACTATTGGCCTTGATATCGACAAGAAAGTCGCGATAGTTTGATTGAGGGAAGTTGAATTCATCAGGATTCCATAGCTTATCCCAGAACTCTTCTCCTTTGTTATCGCTCAAGATAAAAACAAGACCTAAACAGGCATCATATCCATGCTCGGAAGCCGTCTTGCGTGGAACCCCAAAGAGTCCTCTGTAGAATGACTTACTGATGCATTATTAGAGCTCGGTAAGGGGTCGCTAGAAAATCGATAAGGAGGTGCTAGGTATATAAATATATATAGCTAAACTCTTTACCTCCTTTAATAGTTCTTATATATAATAGATTATAGTTATATATAAAAGGTCTTATCTTTAGTATCTATAAAGGCAGATAAATATATATAAATTTCTTTATTATTTATAGTATTTTCTTAAACTTCTTAATAATAAAT